>VYZQ01006643.1:20122-40501 GCA_013400655.1 Mystacornis crossleyi | reverse complement strand
AGCATTCACCAATGTTTGGATCTTGAAGCAAAGTACAGAACAGCACAATGTAATGACTTTTGACTTATGGACTTATCAATGTCCATAAAAGGTTAAGTGGTTTAATTGAGAATCTGTAAAATGTCAAAACAGAGAAACAGTAGTGGACAGTATAATTAGACTGCATCACAAGGTGTTTGCGGAAAGGAGGGAAAATGGTCCCTTCAACCTTAATTTTCATATTCCTGACTTCTAAGTACTAACGCTGCCTCATCTAGGAGAGGCGAAACATAGAACTCATACGGAATTGTGCAGCAAGATCCCCAAATTATACAGTTAAGTAATAAACTTTAAAAGCTTTTTTTAATAAAAGTTTAACAGTAATGAGGCAACAAGGATTTGCTGTAAGACAATATTTCATTATAAAACTCAGTTATACAGCAAAACTATCAGTTTTCCTTTGTTACCTTCCAAGAAAATGCTGTGACTTTCAAAAAGACATCATGCTCACTTAATTCCTGCTGCCATCAAGGCATGCTAGCTGTGTGCTTCTCCACCAGACGCATTCTACATATAACAAAGATGGCAGGCAAACTAGCACAGCTACCCACCAGCAGGGATTTTAGTATTAGACTGGGTATAATCCCAAACTCTACCTCTAACCTTTCTCCTCTCTGGAGTAACCTCACAACCTTCCCTGTATGTGCTCCTGAACCGTTTGTTTACATGTAAAATCAGATGACATTACTAACTTTCCTTGCTCTTAAGTCTCTTTTCTTCCCCTCAAGATTCACTTTTTGCATTTTTCTCTGTGACATTTGCAAAATCTACTGAAAAGTAAGGGTAACTAGTTCTAACTGAGGCTGTGTTCCTTGGTCTAGGTTACCAAGATGCCTAACTAAAAACTGGCTGTAGTATCTCCATACCATGTGAGTCACTTCTGTCTTCTGACTGCAATATGGACATAAATTTAGCTCAAGAACACTTTGGAGGGGAAGGCTGTTTTTTTTTTTTTTTCATTTTTTAATTTCCATTAAAATGGAATCATGCTTCGATTTACGGCGCGAAGTGNGAGTCACTTCTGTCTTCTGACTGCAATATGGACATAAATTTAGCTCAAGAACACTTTGGAGGGGAAGGCTGTTTTTTTTTTTTTTTACATGTTTAATTTCCATTATAATGGAATCTAGCTTCTAGTTCAGGGCCTGAAGGCACTTCACAATGCAAATAGACAATAACAATAATAAAAAGAAAATTTTCATCACAAGGAACTTGGTTAGTTGTCTGCATCCTGGGTAAGAGTGTCTACATCTGTATAAAGTTTTACAATTTTTGTTTTGTTTAAATACAGTGCCAGTTAAGACTAATTCCATATTTCCCTTGATTTCCATGCAGATAGATTTTTGTCTCTGTATTCCAGTGAGTTCCTTTAGTTGTTGTTTGAAATGCAGTTCTAAAATTAGTGTATCATTCCAAATTTAAGCTTATGGAATCTTCACAGCAGCAACTGTATCTGGGTAACAGATTGTTTGTTAAATGGAAATGGAAATGATCAACTACATGAATTATTTCTCGTGTTATTCTCACAATGTAGTCCTTTGAGTCACGTGCTGCTAGACACTTACTGTGACGTGCAGCACTGTTTTCAAGATACCTACAGCTCCCAAAGGAATCAAGATGAGAATTAGAGGTCTCAGCAGTTTTTTGATAGGATGGGATTTAAAGCAATATATACACATTATTTTCCTGTTTGAACACTACCCCTAACAG
Source organism: Mystacornis crossleyi (assembly GCA_013400655.1). Taxonomy (NCBI): domain Eukaryota; kingdom Metazoa; phylum Chordata; class Aves; order Passeriformes; family Timaliidae; genus Mystacornis; species Mystacornis crossleyi. Next base: position 38,752 of record VYZQ01006643.1, on the reverse strand, counting down.
CATATCCAGCTATATTGTCTTTTGTCTCATCACTCATACAGAGATAAGAAGAGCCTACAAGACAAGCAATAAACTTGTGGTAGACTAGTTTTGAAGAACAGATTATCCAGTCACTTGGACGTCTGCTCTAGATCAGTAGTATCAATTCTATAGTGACTGCACATGAGCAGGAATAGATTTTCTTATGGGTTAATTTGCAGAAAATTTTCTACATGCCACAGTGACCCAAATTAATGACATAGGTTTGTATTTTAGTATTGTCATTACTAATTTGGTTCAAGTCCTTTTTCAGACCCTACAGTAAAGATAACTGTTCTAGTAAAAAAATAATTTAAGAAAAATCAATAGAAGAGACTTTCATGGCAAAATAATTGTCCATACACACAAAAACAAAAACATAGCAAGAATGTGGATTAGTACCAATTTAATCACTTTTCATAAGACAGAAAACTTTTATAGACAGATCTGTCCTAGCCAAATTAAATTTTAAGAATAATTTTATAGGGTTTGTGTTGTAGTACTTTTTACAGTAAATTATTCTATAGGAAATGATTCTCCATTCAGTAACAGTCAGAGATATTGCTTCCACAATTTTATGTTGACTATTTACTTGGAGTTTCCTAAAATTTTTTTACAGATATCTCATGGTTATGGAGGTTACAGTATTTGAACCGTTCTCTACTGCCTATAACCCAGTGCTCTTTGCTTTCTTGAGGATAAGGCAGAATGCGGTTCAGTTTGGGATGAATATGGTGAGAAAGTACCATCAGAACAGGGAGAGCAGATATTCATAAACCACTACAAAAACATCAATTTATCTACTATCACCTTAGTGGAAAATTAAACCTGTCTTTCTTTCTACTTCATTAGCATGTAACATCTTCAAGGTGCTGATAGCAGACAGCCTAGACTTTTTGGTTTAGAGACAAGTCTTTCATCACAAGAGGGAGAATGCTTCACCTTCTCTGAGCTTCCCAGCCTTCATCCCCACCATCGCCCCAAAGATAGTCGTATTTTTTTATTTCCACCTCTTCTCATGTGAACTTGCCCATCTGTTTCCACTTGCTACCAGATTCCCCTCTCCTACCCTCCATACAGCTGATGAACCACACAGTACTCTCCTCCTGCTTCTTCCTCCCCTAGCAGTTAGCTCACGGCAGCTCTGTCCCTCCTCTTTCTGAGGACCTGCTTTCCTGAGCAAGAGGGCAGCTCACGCCGGAGTCACTGTCCCTGGGGCCTGTGCAGCATCCTGCCTCTGTCTAGGAGAGATTCCAACCGACCTTGCAGCTTTGCCAACTCCCTGTCACTCCCTGCCAGCCACAGGCTACTCGGTTGGAACCGCAGGACACAGAGGCAACAGCACCGCACACCAATGTGTCTGTGCCGGGGATATGGCCAGAGGTGATGTAAAACTGATGCTGCTTCTCTGGGAGGACATCCCGCTTTGAGGCACGCATCCACACATGGGCATGCCATGTTTCCAGCACAACAACTCCTTGATGAGGGCACTGCTTCTTGCTCCCTCACCCACTGCTGTGCTGGCTGCTGTGCAGGACTTGGTACTCAGACACTGTGAAACCAATGAGGCCACACAGCGATAAAAATGCTAGCAACAAATAATGAATGGGAGACTTCAGAAATAAAGGAAAGAAACAAAATCGCAGCTGACATGATAAGTATTCACAAAATAATAGTAGGGGTCAATCAGGAGTTTTCATCCTTGCTCTCCTATCATTACATGAGGGTAAGGAAATACTGCCTGAAAGTAAAAGCTGATCTTTGGAAAGTCATGAAAAGAAAATATTTCCCTTCTCCACTCACAATATATAATTAGCTCATGGTTATAACTGCCCTTATGTGTCACTGAGGCCAACTACTCTGTAATATACAGTAGTACAAAATATGTGTAGTTACCTATTTGGTAAGAGGAATACAAATAGAAAGTTTTAGGCTTTAGGTCAGTCTCTGTTAAAGAAGAGGAGACTTGATACACCGGCTCTTTCGGAGAAATTGAATATTAGACCACAGAGACTTATTGTCTGATCCTGTATGGCAATTTCTACTGTAAAGAGAGCAAGGAGGATGCAGAAGGCTGGAGGATCAAGAGGAAACAAGTAAGGAGCAGGGGAGAAGGTCTATTATAATAAAATGAGAATAAAATAATGGTAAAGAAAAGGGTTGAGCTGATGTTTAGGTAAACTCTCTTTTACTTTGTTTCTGTTTAATGTTTCTGTGGGGCTCTCCAGAGGTTTTATTAAAGACTATATATTTACCTTTCTTTTATAGAAACATGCTTTCGAGGATCTTATTATTTGACTTGGAAGCTACCTCCAGTGTTTACCTAGATGATTATCAATATGCAGTAAGTCTGACTTTGATCTCAGTTCCATTTACAGTAATATTGATTTATTACTACAATAATTAATCCTAGAAAGGAATGTCCAGCAATTAGCAATTTGTGAAGACCAGATACCCTGTTCTGTTACAGTTAAAGTACATATTATGAAGCCCATTACTTGTGCACCAGCTGTAAAAAAAGAAAATTATTTAATTTTTTTAAAAAACTTATTATTTATTTATTATTGGATAAATATGACTCAAAGGTATTTAACTAATGGATAAATTGGGAGAGATATTATAAGGTTGATTGACCATTCTGGACATCAGTTAAACATTTGCTGAGGTTTGAACAACTTTTCTTTGATTTTGATGCTCATGTCTTTCAAGGTTCCATTAACGCTGCCAGCCAGCCTCCAAGAAGGAAAGAACTGATTTAACCCAAAATACTAAGGCAAAGTTAATATTCTATGCATTACTGACCAACCTGAAATTGCAGCTGGTGGTAGTTTTGCCTGAAAATCTGAACAAAGTGTCACAAAATGTCACAAAGTGGATCAGTGTCATTGCATGGTATGCCTTTGAAGCAGAGCTATTCTGATCCATGTGTTAAAGTTACTCCTTTCCAATATTTTCTGGACTGTCCTTAGACCAAGGGAACTTGATGTCTTTCAAAACTGCTCCTTTAAAAAAATGCGGGCTGGAAAAAAGAGTCCCTCCCCAGGAACCAAAAGTATTGACTGTAGGAACATTATGTCCCCTCATCAAAGTAGTGCTCCAGTTTTCAATTTAACTGGTAGCTCAGTGTTGTTTTGAGTAGGGAGTGCCAGTGAAACCTTAGAACTCAGAAAACCTAGTCTGGGACAGAAATATACCATGCACACATCCATCTCATTGAGTTACTTTAATGTTTCTAAGTTTTGTCAGTGATAATGCAAGAAAGTAATTGCAACATAAACAAGAGCAAATGTATCTTTATTTGGGTTACTCAGCTTTCTATCCTACTGTTTTCTCCTTCATATTAGCCCTTATTCCATGCCCCAGGGCTCCTCACCAGCTCCTCATTAAGGCATGCACTTTCTTGTGGCTCCCTATCAGCCTCCTGCACTGCAGCAATTAACCCATTATAGTACCGAGTACACGACGGTTGCAGCTTTTATTCAGATTCATAATACGCTCTCATTGCATTCCAGGTTTTAAAATTAATTTTGAAGGAAACAGAAGATGTGTTGAAACATGTCAGACTTTTCCAGAAATGGATCATGCCATAAATAATGAGGTTTTTCTAAAGAAAGGATATACAATGAATCTCGCTCCTCTGGTGTCCATAAATCATATTATCATCATTGCAGGGGAGGGGTATTACTGAAACTGGAGAAAGCGGAGATCAGTTGGAAGAGCTGAGAGGAACTGATTGGAGAAGAGATGACTGCAGGTTGTACCAAAAACAGATCTACTGGGATGGCCAGAGATCAGTAGTCAAGTCCTACACAGGCTGCTCTTATTATTAATTATTTTGTAGGGACCTATTTTCATTAATACCCACACTGAAGAAAAGGGAGTATATGCAAGTGAATTTCTCTGCTTACACAAACCTAGGAAAAAATATCAATAGTGTCTTGCAGTGCAAGCAGAGAAAAGGGAAGAAAAGGAATGGGATGGGACACGGTGAAATCTGGGAGTGTAGTCTCAAGATGGTACACTTCAGAAAACAAGTAATGAAGCAGTGGGTTTAGGCACACAGTTTGGTTAGTAGCGTGGCTTCGACAGCTGGATAAAAGAAGAAGTGCAAGTTGGGTACTTTAAAAATTTGGATTACTCTTCTTGCTAATAAAAGGCGACCATGGGCCTTAGGTAAGTTGTGCCTATATTTAAAAAAAAAGATTGATGAAGGAGAGTGGGAATGGAAATGGTGGGGTTTTTTCCTAATATTCATTGGATGACATTGCTCTGTCAGAGTACTTTCAGACAGTGCACGACTTGGGTCACCCATTTTATTGCACCCACATGCAAGACAGCTAATTCAAACTGGGGCAAGCACCAGGAAGGTGCACTGGTAGGAGGAGGAAGGACTATCTAACATGGCAAACTAAAAGGGCTTCACTTGTTTACAAAAACAAAACAAAGGCTGAAAGGAAACATAACTGTTGTCTATAAATATACAAGGAGGGAAAAGAGCTATTTAAAGGATGATGTTGACATAAGAACAAATGGTTATAAAATGGCCATGAATAAACTCCAACAGGAAATTAGGAGGAAGCACTGGAATGATATCCTGGAGCAGTCCTCCAACAGGAGCAGGGGAAGCAAGAAACTTCACTGGTTGCAGCATGAAACTTGAGCACTTCATGAAACCAATTATGTGACATGCAGCTGACAGCAAAAGCTGGGGTTTGAACTTGATGCAAGAGGTACTTTTAAATCCTATTTCCTATGTTTCCAGGGAAGCTGATTTAAATCTTCAGCAAGAGATGTCTTAGATGCTGATAACAGTAATTAATACCTTACACTCCAGTAATACCCTTCCATCTAAAGACCACAAAGAACATTGAACACACGTGGGAATTAAGCATCTAAATATCCACCTGTGTTTTTTCTGTTATTTTGCAACCAGGAAATTGTGATGCCCTGAGCAACTCTTTTGGATCACTTGCAAAAAATCTGTAAAAATGAAGAATAGACCTCACAGATCTCCTAGTTTTAAGAATAAACCTGTAGTTTTGAAAATTTCATCATGTTTCCAAGGCTTTTTAATTCCAGAAAATGTATGAATTGTATACAATTGCTTGTACAAAGCTATAAGCCATATGCTGTTTAGCTTAAAATGTCAATGAGCGAGTCAGCAACAACAAGAAAATGAAGGTGTTTGTAAATGTTGCATTTAAAAAGCATTTACAAAAATGAGAGCAGTCCTCCAAAGATGTGCGCATCTTCAAAATCAGAACAATGCAGAATTTCACAGCCATTAAATAACGTGTCACGTAGCTACAAACAAGAATCATATAGCCTGAAAAATGTTGTTTTCTTCTTGGGGCATTGGAACAGAACCAGTTCCGTGTGTGTTAATCCCCACTCTGACTTCCACCGGGAAAGGTGCCAGGGGTGGCGAGGGATAGAGAGCAGTCGTTCCCTGGCTCTGCTCCCTGCCCTGAAACCCTTCCCTCCCAAACCTGCAGAACCCCAGCTGCACTTGCGGGCATTCAAACAGACACACAGAAGAGACTGAACACACTGGTTTGGCTCTTTTCTGAGGACTGAAAATCCCTACCCTTCCACTTCCATCACATAGGAAGAAGTCCTTGAGTCCATCTGATTTCTTGCCTTCCCTGTGCTGATCTCTAAACAGTGAAGTGCTGTGTACAGAGATGCATTCAGAGGAAGAGCTCATCTGCACAATTCCCACCTACCAATGTGCTCCTGCTTCTTACACTGTCATGTCAGATGCCACGTATGGCCCCCAGACAGAGCAGTAAGACCACTGCCCTCTTCTCCTTCAAATTCCTCTACTCTGCATCCTCTGCTAGGGCCTTTACAAGTCCCAGGCAAAGGTGAGCCAGATGGGCTTCCATGTCTCTTTAGAGCCATTCTCCAAAAGAACTGTCTCTGCCCAGGAAAATATATGGTCTAAGTTGAAGGAAGCCACATGTGTCACTAAGCACATAATCCGGCAGCAGTGTGTGTAGACCCTGTTAAAAGAAGGTGTTTGAAACAAGATGGATTGTGTTCCCAGGGTAAACCAGCTCTGAGGATGAGGCCTCAATAAACGCGGGATGGGAAGCAGTGTTTTGCTGGGTGCAGGGATGGAAGGGAAAGGAACACACAGAGAAATTGTCAGGCATCTGAAAGCATCCATTTCAAGAAAGCAAATTATTTTTTAGGTGACTAAAATTTGCACATGCCTATTTGTAATTGGGAAAGACATGACCATGTAGAGGGCTAATAGTTACAGACTGGCCCCACCCTTCACATACTGCTGGTTCTTCTGGGCCTTAATGTCTCCAGTGGATAGAACACAGAGCCTTGTTTTCCCAAAGCTAAAAACAATGAGGCCATGATACTACAAATACTAAAAAAATAATAGGAACTCCTTTACACAAAAAGTCCAGATTCTGCCCACAAAAATTTATGCTCTGTTTAAGTCAAAGAAAATTGCATGTGTGTAGCTGAGCTCAGAAGCTGGCAAGGAGCCCACTTGTAACTAAGTCGTGCATATGAGGACAGAACAGATCCCATTGTCTCTTGAGAGCTTTTTAATTTTTCTTTGTTTTTCTCTAGGACATGAATTACCTAAACTGAAAACCAGAATTTTTATCCGATGCAATATGTCTCTGACAGGCAACTTTTTAGATCAGTTACCACTGAGAGAAAATAATGTATGTCTACAATCTCTTCCTATAGACCTACCCAAAGAAAGTTTAATCTGCTGTGGATGATGCCTAGAGAAGTCTACGATCAAGTTTTGCCATGACAAGGGGTGAAGTGTTTCCTCATTTGAATTTCTCCACAGCCTTTTCAAGGTCACACTTTTCCACATAGGGACTAGAAGATAGAGTGGAAAAGTGTCTTTTCTCATTTTCCTCAGGGTACAATACAGTTTTACTGATCTTCCCTTGGTTTCTGCCATTGTCCCTGTTTAAGGGTCTTCTAAAGAGCAAAGTGAAATATAAAAATTAATATGGTTTCCAATCCCATGATCTTTAAAGCAGTTTTTCTGCAGAGTTTTAGAACAGTGGTGCCAATTTCTTCCTATTCCTCCCCTTTTACTTCCAGCATTTTCTACCTGTCTTCCCAGAAGATCTTTGCAAAAACTCATGGAGAAGAAAAGTGACAGGAAGTTTTTTTCCCTACATTGCTGGAGAAAGATGATAAGCCTGAAAAGAATATTTAGCCTAAAATCTCTTGTGGCTGCTGTTTCTGACCTGGAACACACTGAGCTTACATCTCAGATCAGCATTTTTAGAAAGATCTTTACACATTTTTTATTTGAGAATTTGTCTTGGTTCCAGATAGGGATCCTAATATCTAAAGAGCAGAAGATTAGAAATCTTGAGGAGTCCACGTGGCCAAAGCAGCCTGGGACCAAACAAACTCAACAGACAGTCTTCTAGTCCCCATCCTCATTTCCTTCTCTCCCAGCATAACCATCAACCGGGGAGGGCTCCGTTGAACAGGTAGAACTGTGCCACAGGAAATAATTCCCGACTTGTGTCAACTGTCATTATCTGTCCACTGTCTCACATCCAAAATCCCAATAGCAAAAGCAGAGGTGTCTTCATTTTGGTTTCAAAGTAGTCCAGGTAGAGCAGTAGACAAAAACTTGCTAAAAAGACAAGAAACTTCACAAAAATCCACAGAAACAGAAAAACTGATGGTGAGCTGATAATGTATGACTTAAAGGTATTTTACCAGCATCTAATCATACTGTGGAGAGAAGGAAGGATCGCAAGAGCAGTTGTTTACTTATTATTTTCAACTTGGGCATTCATTTGATACATATTAGAGGGCTCAAAGGTAACCACCTTAGAGTTTAGGAAGTGTATTTTGCTGTGAGCTTGTGGGAAGTCTTCAGTTTGAAGACACTGGAATATTTTGCTTTGAAATGGTCCATGGGGTTTTTTCTTTTGCTTTTTTTTAGGAGTTATAGGATTTAATTAAGTTGGTGGTCTGCTGTCTTTTTCAGTCAGAAGCTACACGTAAACTGTCTCTTGATTTCCTCTCTCTTCCTTTCTCTCCTTTTCCCTCACAGAAGATTTTGCTAGGCATGTACATCCATTTCAGAATCTAATCATAGACAACTTAAATCTTTCCAATGTTACCCACATTAGTAATTGCAAAATAATAAACATGACAAAATTCAGATTAATAGGGCATCCTGCACAACTTGGATGGCAGGGAGAGCCCTCTGGAATTCTAAGAGTAATAGGTCTGTGTTTATTTCTCAACCGACGGCATAATGTGACTGATTTACAAGAGTTTAACTCAAGTGTTAATCTGACAGTGACGAAGAGCTTCTCAGTGGCAGAATCACTTACACTATCATATTAGTTGCCTCCTCTATTAAAGCAGTATGGTCGATAATTGGAATGCTTTTATGTCTAGTGGTTCTGACAAGGCTCTCTTTAGGTCACATATGGGCGGTCTGGCTTGCTGCACAGCTGAACAGTGGCAAATGATTTAAACTGAGAAAGTATTGTTCTCCTCGTATTATGGAGCAAGGGCAGTTCAAGGAAAGTAAGGCTCTGCACCGGCTACCTGCTGGTGTGTAGTAAAATAAGATGGACATGATACTGGGTTGGGAGTACAATTAAATCTATTTTGCACCAATGTGTTGGTGGACAGATGAGTTTCCACATGACAGAGCTTTATGATCTTTAAGGTAGACTGAACTAATAGATTGGTGTGGAGCGCACTGAAGTTACTAAGGATGAGAAAGCAAGCAGCAGTACATTTGAACTACAGGTTTCTCATATGCTCCACGTCATGCTGAGTTTTTATAGCTCCTGGCTTTCAAAAAGCCTGTTTCAAAGAGGTTTGCGCTAGACTGGGCATGCAGTTTTGCTCTGCAGATATTGTCGCTACCGATTTAGTGGAATGCAATTAGGAAGCCTAAATTAAGTGGTAATGGAGAACCAGCTCTTGAAACTGGGGTTTCCACGGCAACCACTGCTTACAATACAGCCTTCAGTTAGTTTTCCCACTTTATCTGCAAAATGCACAATTGAGCTTTAAAACAGCTTTGTGCTGAAAAGCGCACTGTAAACAACTGTTTGCAATGAGAGTTTTACACTGTCTTTAAATACAACAAGCTATCAAATAAAATTTATTTGTCCACACTAATGAAAAAAAATAAAAAATCCACATAGTACAGAAAGCACTAAAGGGTCCAGAAACTTACTATTCATTCTGGAAATGTATATACAATTAAAAAATTCAAGATCTTGTGGATCCTCAATTTTTCTTTTAAGTCTTATCATTATTCTTCGATTTTAAGACACACAATCCCATATCTCTCAGTAGTGAGAAGAACTGAGTATTTTGGTACAAATACTGCACTTATCGCAATAACAACACTATAAAGCGCTTTTTGTCTAATATGGACTAATAAATGTGCATTTTCATCAGACTTCCTTTAACATCTAGCAATCTTTTACAGATTTTTTTTATTTCTCCTTTTATAATACAATATTATATTCTTCACAAATGTTCTTATTCTATGGCAAAGTAATTCTATGCCATTTCTGAAATTATTAACATTCTTGATTGCTTTAGGATCACAGCCCAACTTTTGCATCTTGTCAGAGGCAACCACAGGTGATTAAATATGCACAAAATGCAGGAAAATGGAAAGCATGGTGTTAAGGTCATAGGTGTAAATCATATTGACCACACTTTTCATTATAAACCCATCAAAATGAATCTCTAAGCTGAAATTATGAATTGGCAACCAATCATTTTTTCTCTGTTGTACAACCTCAACTCTTGTATTAGTACTGTCAGGTGATTGGTAAGAGTTGAGAGTTTGGCAATTTTTAATTTTCTTTTTTCCCCCTTCTTCTTTGTTTTAATTAAGATAAAAATCTTAGAGAAAATATTGTGCAAACTTCCCTGAGAAAATTTCAGAAGAGATATCATGTAATTTTGATTTTTGGCCTATCAGCTGATAAGTACTCTTTTAAGGAAGCATTTTTTGGAAAAGGAGAGAAAACACACAGCAAAGGATTCCCACAGCAAATCAAAACAGACCTAATGTGCATCTCAGCTGAAGTACCGCAACCCAAGCATCTTGCAGCCTTTCAAAGCTGATGCACTTTGTGTGTGTGTGTTTTAGCAACCATACTGGGTAGATGCAAAGAGAGAAAAAGGGTGTGGGGGTGAAGGTGGAGGGAAGGGGAGAGAAGGGGGAGGTGTGGGTACCTTCCCTCAGGAGCCTGTTGGTCAGAGGACTGCATCTTGACATCCACAGTCATGTATAAATCTGGATTTGATATAGTCTCTGCAGACTTTGAACATGCCAGGCAGGGAAGCTTGCCCTTCACAGTACGGGTGCACTTTCAGATCAGGCTGTGACTATTCTGATCTGCTCGAAACAGCCTTTTCAGCACTAACCGAAAACAGAGTGAGGATAGCAGGGCTGATTGCAAAGTTCACATCTCCTCTGCTGTGTGCCGGTGCTAATGGGAGTTTCTCCTGTGATGGGTAGGTCATAAAACACACAGCTGCAGAGACTGTGCAGGGTGAACAAATCAAAGAACTCAGTAATAAAAATGATGTGTGTGCCAATATTATTTAATATTAACTTGTGAAAACTGTTGAAGAAACACATCTTTGTCATATATCAGAATTGGCTCTAAAGCTGAATCAACAGATTAATAGGGTTATTTGTAATGATATTGTCCTCGTAAAGGCTTTATTATTTAGGAATCAGAGTTGGAAATGGTAATTTCTTTAATGATTTTTCATCACATAAATTAGCCTGCCTCAACTCCTCCGTCTAGAAGGCAAGAGGAGAGGTTGAGCTGGTCCTCTTCCTCATTCTTACACAAAATCTGCTCATTTGGATGGATCCCAAATTTTAAAGAAACAAGTTCCTGGAAGAAATGCAGAATGCCAGTGCTCACAAGACTTTCACAGGGCATCTCGTTTCAACACCGACTGCCTGCATTTTATCAGAGTACTAAAGGACACATTGAAATTATTTTGTTCTGGCACTGGCATGCGTTGTGATGTGTATGCATTCAATTGCACTTGACAAATCTTTGGGGCAAACAAAACGGTCTAATGTAAGGAAATATCTTAACATATTCCAAAATGACATTTTTAGACCAAACATGTGTTCGATTGATTTGCCTTCTCCAGAGATCACTTTTGAATGCAGGCCAGCGATAATCGGGGGGGGCAGGCTCTCGCTGAAGGCCAGGCGGGTCAGCCGTGCTTCCGCTGGTATTTCCTGCGCTGCAGAGTCCCGTACCTAACTGTACAAATAGCTCCACATGGCATCCTGAGAGCGTGCCAGGGAATTTTATGATCGCACGCCAAGTATGGTTGTCAGGTTCCACTCCACTGCTGTGTGTGTATGTGTGTGCTCATATGTGTGTGTGGCTGAAGCTAACTTCAGACTGAGTAATTACCATAATCCAAACAGGGCCTTTACCATCTTATTTGCATTCAGCCAGCAGTGCTGTTTTTATCAGCACCACTACTGAATTGTTGCAAAGTTTTAATTATCTTGACAACTCTCCTTTTTTTTTTTTTATTCCTTTTTTTTTTCTCTCCCCTCTTGGGTTGTGTTTGGATTTCAGCAGTCATCCCCCTATGGCAGCAATCACATTTCTGCAATGAGAAGTTTTCTCACTTTTTCTTCGAGTAGTTATAAGCAGCCACAAAGGCTGCTTAGAAGGGGGCAGAAATGGAGGGAGGTTGTATTTATTAGTTAATGCCTAATATTTTTTTCAGCAGAAGTCACTCCAGATGCCTCTTTTTGAATCACACTTGAAGCCCTGGCGTAACTTTACACATGTGTGTAAGCTTGCAGAATTGAAAGAAAACCATTTCCTATGCAGAGAGATACCCCCTTGCATAAATGTTTGCCAAAACAGAGCTTTAGTTGTCATGTTTTCAGTATTTCCATAATCTTTTGATTTAGGATTAGTTTAAAGTGTATCATGTCACTTAATATTTGCTCTCTCTCAAACACCCTGCATTTTCGGTATTTGAATGCTGTTAGACAAATTCAACCTTGAAATAAGACACCGTCTCCTAGCAGTAAGGGTAATTAAACACTGGAAGAGCTTACCCAAGGAGGAGGTGGACTCACCATAGCTTGTAGTCTAAAATGAGATTAGACACCTTTCTGAAAGAATGTTTAATCCAGCTTCTTGGGAAAGATTCTAGTGCATGTATAGAGGGAGTCAGACAAGATGATTGTCCAAGTCCCTTTTTGGACTTCTCAGCCTGTTGAGCTAGAAATCTGAATTCAGATAAGTTTTGGTTCACATTTAGAGATCAATTATAACATCTACCTACAAAAATTGGGGTTTGGGACTGTTAAGACTAAATAGGTTTTAAAACTTTGTTGGCCACTGCAGACAATAATGTTCTGCCTGCTGGATTTTGCACTACATTTTGTTTTGCTTTTATAAGTAGTTACAAATCACAAAGGTTAATGCAGAATAAAATGCTCCAGTATGAGATTGCCAGGGAGGAATAAAAGCCTTTAAAGCCTAAAGATTCACAAGCAGAACAAATGCAAAAATGATTTCTAGTCTGTTGGCATCTCAGGTACAATATATGTTTAAAAAATAAGCCAAATTAATGTATTTTTTTAACCACAGAATATTATGACTGTATTTAGTATCTCATCTCTTATGAAGTTTATGCATTAGATTGCATATAATTGCCATCAAACAGTGTGGCAGTATTCTGTTCATCTGAAAGATAAACAAATTCTGTTTAACAGTCCTTAGACATTTCTTTTCCTGCAGTTTAGCCTTATGAACACCTTATCCTTGTTTTCCCTGTAAAAGGAAAAATTTAAAGGTAAAAACCATTAGGGATTTCTCTTTAAATCCAGCAATCTATGCATACTACTAAGAATCAATGCTCTGTAAGCTGTCTGGTGTTCTGCAATAAATTCTAGCTTTTATAGACTTTTTCTGGGCCAGGTAGCTGTTAATGCCATAGAAATTGATTATTTGTGGTGTTCTTATCACTGCTTAAAATATCTAATTGCTTTTTCTCCACAGATTTGGATTTGGCTTGCTTGATGCTGGACGATTAATGAAGGAAGCCCTAACTGGACAAATGTTGGTCTCCTGAGACAATGTGTTGTTGATAACAGGTCTGATTTGAGCAAGTCTAGTCAAATTCAATTTTAATAGTATTTAAATGCACACACAGGACACATATAGCTGAGCTTTTGGCTGGTTTGTCTGATTTTTACGTCTGTTGTGTTACCGAAGCTTATTCCCATTAAGTATTAAACTTTGCAAGGCAGTAAAGACACATACCTGTCAGCTGCAGAAGCACAGATTTTGCCTCAGTACAGAAGGTTTTGTTCAAAATTTGCCTTTATTCTTTCACAGTGATGCAGACTGGAATATGTAATTCATCACTGCATGACTGTTCCTGTGGAGGAATTATGGCACTCTGATTATTTTGAACCCTAAAAGTTATTGATTGAAGTAAAGAAGAGACAAGAAGGTATTGCAATCAGTTCTCAATCTAGTGAGGGCAACCTTTTTAAAAGCAGCTAATCCTTAGCCTAAAAGCTGTATGCAGTTGCTACCGCTCCTACAGGACTTTTCACATCACTGTGCCAGGGGAAGTTAAGTACAAAACATTTTCCACTGTGCTACCAAGTCAAGATAGCCACCAAACATTAAGGCACTATCTTACTGGATTGCTGCACTGAGTGTGAAATTCAGCTCAGTCATAGCTCCAGCAGAGGAGGAAAAGGTCTCACATGCCATCAGAATACTGGACTTCAGGGTGTCTCCCTTCTCATGAAGTCAAAGCAATGACTCCCAAAGCCAGTAGGGTCTAGAGTGCTTTCCTCCTTCCAAGACTTCTTGTTTTCTAGAGCGAGATAAACCAGAGGGAAGTGGAACTTGCATCTGTGCACCTTGCACCCCCTCTAACCACAGTGCGAGTCTCTCTTTCTTTGTTCCCAAAGACGGTTGTTGAAAGAGAGCTTAATGGCCAGCTCCCTGCAGGCCTAGGTATGGCTCTGCACATTGTTATAAGCACTATTAAGCAGAAGTGACTGTGTTTTCTTCATGGTCTTTGTTGTCTTTTGTATTCTCTGGAGGGAAAGGTAGAAATTTCAGAGGGGCGGCAAAATGGATGGACATGGAAAGCATCAAACACAAGGTCCATGCTCCAGCTCCAGCATTTATCTGTAATCATAGCCCTTTCCAACAAAGTGGCCCCTAGCCAGTTTGGGACCTGGGGTCCTCTCCTCTGGCGATACTAACAATATTTGACTCAAATAAATCAATAATCCCATTCGTGTCTTTTGCAGCATTATCACAGTCACAGCAGTGATGCTGTAAATTAATGTTTTACCTAGCAGCCTAATAATGGCTTAGGCAGTGTTTCATGTATGAGGATACCCCAGGTCTGTCTCCCAACACAGAACAGTCAGACTTGTCACTGCCACCTTGCAGAGACCCCCCCTTTAGACACAATGCTCTGAATCAGTGTGCTCCCTCTCTATGGAGGCATGCCATACTTTTGGAAACAATTTAGGATTTATTAGTCTGGAGAAAACAATACCATATTTTTACCAAACAACACCATAATATTTTTTTTACTGCTGTGCAGGTACAGAGCAGTTACTTATGACAAGTTCATCCTGCAAGCCACGGCATGTTTTTGTTTATCCATTTCAGTCAGATTAATGTTAAGGTAGACTGGGTGCAAACACCTGTTTTTGTGCACCTATGGGTCAATGATTTCTGCATGTTTTTAAACCATTTCTACAGAAAATGCAGAAATGCACTAGAAATGTGTAGTCCTGTGAGGTGGTTGCTTCCCAAAGATGTTTCTGTGTTCAATCCTGTGGTAATCCTCCAGCAAAGCAATGGCTGAGAGTTACACCCCAGAGGGACAGGAGTACTCTCCCTTTTCTCTGGATCAATGTTATATGCAAAAGGCACAGCAAGGAAGTCTGTTTCTCAGTATTGTACCTACTTGAGCCTCCTGAAGGTGTGATTAATTAGTAGTGATTAATTAAACCATGAGTCATGACCTCCTTTTTTTCCTGTCACATTACTTATGAACAAGAGGGCAGTCAGTGTAGCTGAATAGTATGACATAGTAAATTTAGAGGAAATAAAAAGAAATTATTGGTGTTGCATGTGGTCAACCTATGGGATTTTCTGCTACAGGTGACCATCTCATAAATAGGGTTCCTTGACCGAAAAGAATAGTTGTTAATGCTGTTACCGTAACAGATGGAACCATTGCTGTATTTCTGGGACTTTTGGGTGTACAGGGAAGGCAGAAGTGAGTCCTGCTTGGCTACTAAAGTAAGAGCAAATGCTCCATGTTCTGGGAAGTCAGGCGGGAATGCTGTTCTCCATGGACAGCAGCACTACACTATTACCTTGATCTATGACTTGCCATTTCATGGTTTGGTTGGTCGGTTGTTTATTTGTCTGTCTTTTTAATTCCTCTGGAAAATACTGTACTGGCTCTCTCTGTTGACTGAATGACCAGGCTTGGGCAGAAGACATAGCATTCTTCTTCTCTGACCTTTATATCAAAATCGATTAACAATAATTCTTTTGCAGAAAAGGATTGACAATAAGATGTGGATGTTCATCTTTAATGACCTCTAGTCACCAAGGGGAAACCAGCTAACTTTGAAGATGCAGTTGACCACCTTCTGAGCAATAGTTGAATACTTACTCCTCAAAACGGTAAAGTAATGCTGTATTCATAGATAATAGGAAGAACCACCTGTTGCTCTAGTTGTACTTTTTCTGTCTTTCATATAATTACTTGGGACCTTTTCATTAGTGGCAATAGCAGAATATGCTGGCTAGTACTTATGCAGTTAGAAATTGTATAAATAAGAATTAGAGGCTATGTAATCCTGTAAAATATTCAGAATTTTATGTTTATGTGTTTTAATCTATAAGAAGTCCACTCATAACATAATTGGTTTTGTTTGTTATCATGTTTGACATTTTAGAGAGGAGTTCACTGGAATGTGTCTATATTATATTGTTCTCAGTTTCTAATATAAGACTCTTATTTAAAAGACTCTTTGTTTTCAATTATGAAAATACTTTCCTGATCTCATTAAGCCAAAAAAAGATGAAGTGCTATTTTTCTTTTTGATTTGTGACAATACAAATTAAACACACCTATGGCAAAACAATTACTGTGTTTATTCTTTTTATGCAGAGCAAGCTTGTTAACTGTGGATGTGTAGAGATGAAGCAAGCCAAAAAAGAAAAAGTGTGAAGAGCTTTGCTGCCATATCATCACTGTATCAGATAGTTTTAGGATCGATGAGTGAATAGGTATGTAAGAGAAACTTTGTCATACAGAGAAGGGTTATTTCAAAGAAATAAAGGGGAAAAATTAAAAGGCACGTCAGTACATTGTCACTATATTAGAGAAAGAAGTTCATTTGTCTTCTTTTAATTTTGGATGTTTACAGTGGAACAGTACTACAGAGAGATCTAGATAATAATTTCTTTGATCTTATCAAGTGTTGCCACAGTACCAGTATTGTTGTTTTCTTGTTGGAGGTACTCATGTAAGAGAAACCACTCTGCTGTATAAGTTAAAAGCTCACATTCTCTCCTTCATTCTTGCACTTTACATTATAAGACACTTTTTTTACTGTACAGGTAATAGATATCATCACCTTTGTTTAACCATGGAAGTGTTGATTTTCAAATTACCTGAAGTTTTAATTATTATGATTCTAACCTAATGCTGCTGCAATGACATTTTGCATGCAGAAGTTATATCAGTGTAAATCACTTGGGGTAACAAGCAGAAATTAAAAGTTTTTTCTCTGAATATTCATAGTACACTGGAAATTGGGAGGTCAGGACTTCTCACAGATAAGACCATCAATTGCTGTGTTTCCCTCCATGGACATACATGCTACATTCCCTTCCTCCCTCATATACTAGAGCGAGAAAGAAGTGAGAATCCCTCACTAGCAGGGATTCAGTGGTCATCTTTTCCAGGCACTAGTTTTGGTGGTTTTGGTGCTGTATAAGACTTCTGCCTTGAAGAAGATATGGGGATTGTCAGCATCAAGCGCTTACTTTAAATGCCAGGGGTGGAGGAGTTCTGGAAAGAGTTGAAAAAATATGAATAGATTAATTTGCACTTCACAGAAGTTTCTGTTAGAATAGAGACATAAAGGGACTGAATGAAGCAGGAAGAGAAGAAAACGTAGAGGCAAAGTAATGACAAAAATTAAACATTAAATATTTCCTTTAACTGCAGTCAGAAATGGGGATTATATTTGACCAAACAACCAAATCTTCCACCACAAGCCAGGACTAAGGCTAACTCCATTTTTTTATTTCAATACTTTCAATAGAAAGGACCCAGACAGTTATTCCCTGTGTGTTAAATAGTGTACTAGCAACACTAATCGACCAGGCAGATGGTTTTGTTGCATTATCTGGGTGGCGTAATATTTTACTGTGAATATAAATAGGATACTCACTCACCTTATTCAAGTTCTCAGTGCACTTTACAATAAACCAAGTAATTTTGATAGAAAAATGTTGACCAACCCTAACCTAACAGCATTCACACAGTGAGCTGAATACTTTCACAAATCCCATCCATTAAAAAAAGTCAGTGGTGTTACATTTACTTTTACAATTTGAAGGATGAAGACAGAAATGCAAGAGACAGAGTAATAAAAGCCATGTAGTCCCTGCTCTTCAAGGGTCTCATTCAGAGTCTATTAAGGTAATATACATACTCTCTTTGATTTTAATAAGCTTTGCATAAGTCAAAAAACAGGAAAAATATTCACTCTGTTCATATTTGTTGGGTTATATATCCATAATAAACTTGTAAAAAATGAAAAAATAGAAAACATGAAAACAGATCCAAATACTAAATTTATGCTAGACTTCAAGATTACCTCATTTTCTGCTCCAACATAAGTGTGTGATATCATGAACATCAGACTTTTCCAAAGCCTTTATTGAAAACATTTCTCTTCCCATCATGGAATACTGCATCTTTCTTTCTTCTTGCAGCTGTTCCTTCTAGAGACATGAATCTTGGGACGAGCAGTTACAGATATCAGAGGGTAGTCTGGAGTGTACCACCACCGGGGACACCAAAGTGTTGCAGCGGCCGAACCAGCAGCTGTGACGCCCGAGGGGCCAAAAAGCCCAGGTACAGGAGAGGCCCGCTGGTGGCCAACTCCAAAGTCTAAGATCACCCTTAACTCAGGATGAGAAAAGCTTCTCCCATCAGGCTTCATGATTCTAGGTAGATTGGGTCTGTGTGACTGGCCAGCTGCCATATGCCCCCTGTATCCCTTGCAGGGTTGTAATCCAGCCCCCACTCCGCCCCTCCTTCCCCCACTGGTTGTTGTTGTGTTACCCCGCCTCCCTTCTGTTCCCCGTTGTGTGTCACGGGCGGCAGGTTGGCGTCTTCGGCCCTGGGCTCCTTCGTTGTGGTTTTGCAATAAAGCCCCTCGGAACTCTGTACGGAGGGCTGCCTCCTGACTCTTTTCCTCTGGTGCCGCCTGAGCTGGCCAGCTCAGTGTGAGCGTGTGCGGCGCCTTGCCACCGC
>VYZQ01006642.1:0-10986 GCA_013400655.1 Mystacornis crossleyi | reverse complement strand
ACGCACATCAGGGGTGATAGGTGAAGTGGTAGAAGTTATTTTGCCTTAATTGAGACTCCCTGACACCACTACAGACCTATTTGGATCACTCACCATCTCACACTCCTTGTGTAGGAGGGATTCTGAAGGGCTGTACATGGGGCCAAGGTGAGTACTGAAAAGGCAGAATAAAAGATACATTAGAGGTGCATTACAACTTTAAAGCCAGTCAGCTTGGATGCAGTCCCACCTTACTCAAGACATTATTTGCAGCTATCCAGACTTCTGAGCCCTGGATATGTGAATGGCACCAGCTTTGTCTTAGAAGTGCTGCAGAGGTGTGTGGCATGAGCCTGTAATTTAAAACGAATGAACCCCAAATGACTGCTGATCCCTACCCAGGTGTGGAGTGAAAGCATATAAATCACAGTTGTTGTGCTGTGTTTCCTTGAGTTAAAAATTAAAGCAAAGTGTCCTGAGACAGGGGTAAGAGCTACAATGTGGTGAAAGAGCAGGAAAAATTAATAGTATCAATGAAAAGAGGATCTGAGCAATAGTTTAGAAAAATCAGTATTTATATACTAACCTGGTCTTGATCTTAAGTGGGGGATCTCATGCGCCTTATGCTCCTTGGTTTGTTTGGAATCAAATAAATGGAACAGGGGGTGTAAAGCTTCAATCATTATTTTTGCAGATCACTATAAAAAACTTGAGCTGCTGAGTATCTCTGTGTAGAGATTATACTTGAATTATGTGTTTTATACAGGGGAAGGTTTTATCTCCTGTTATGCTTCTTTTAGTCTTATTTAATAGTTATCTGAACATCACTTTTTCAGATGGAAATTATGATCATATTAATATAAACTTTAAAATTGCTGACTTCAATACTTATAATTTAACTAAATAAACAAATTCACAGAAGAATTTTGTAAAAAAAAAACCCCTCTTTTATCCTTCCTTTATTTAATGTCTTAACATGGGTAAAACATTTGTTAGGACTGCAAAGAAACTGCTCTGGCACCTTCAGCAGCACAGGAGGTTTGTTGCTGTGGGGTCCCAGCATCCTTTCCAGAGACAGATTATCCCCGTGGAAATAATCAGGGAAGAGATATTTGATAGATGTTCATGGATGTTCTTTATTGTTCCTCCCAGCCTCTTGGCATGGGGGCCTGGACCAGACTGCCTGCCCCTGGGAAAACCCCCAGTATTCCCGGGGCAGGGGGACATGAAAAGGCCAGTGGGGACACGATCTGGGTACATGTGACCAGGGAGCAGGGGGAGGGAAGCCCCGTGTCCCGCCATGCATCCACCTCAAGGCCCCCTCCCCCCACCAGGGGAAGTGGAGGGGGCACCTCCTCAGAGGTTGCATAAGGAGAATAAGTTGCCCAGAAAAGCAATGACATAGAGAGTCACCTGTCACTGTAAGATTGCAAAGAAAATACGGACAACCTCACCGTTGCACGGGTTTCTTAACCAACAGGTAACTATCTCTGTCTTAGTATCTGTCTTTACTTTTCTCTGACTTTCTGAAGTCTGTCTTGATGTGGGTTTGAGCTCTGTAGGATTAAACTACTGCAATTAGCTCCAGCTCTGGTTTGAGGGAACAAAGCTCTGAAGAAATTGCTCCGTATCATAAAAAAAGATGATCATCTTAAACTGTAGTACATGGCACAATCCCTGCAGCAGTTTCAAAATTATGTACCATAAAATGCCATGTCACATCCCTCATGATGGTCATTAGCAGTTATGTCATATTGAATTGCGGAAAACATCGTGAATTTGGTACTAATAGAGCAGAACAAAGTCTTTTCTGGCTTCTGAGTCTTGTTCTTTAATCTCCATAACCGGATGTTGCAGACCAGCACTGGCAGGGAATCTTGTTTCTCTGTAGCTCTGTGCTGGTTTTAGTTTTAAGACATTAATTCTAGAGAAAATTCTGCCACTATTAGGCATCTAAAATGTGGTAATTTATGCACGACAAGCACTTTATCTAACGAGACCAGCTCTCCTCTGCCTTGTGCTCATAAAATCCAGAGAGCACAAGCCCTGGTGTGCAGCCACCATTGCCCAGGTTAGCACGGCTTTGCTGCTGCAGGAAAAACTGCTCTGCTGTGAAGGAAAGGAAGAGGTGCCAAATCTCCCAGGTCTGAGACATTTCTAGAGCAGTAATTATGCACTTGCATTGGCAAGAAACAGCCTGGCAAACAGATGTGTTCATCCCATCAGGACTCCCTTAGTGCCAGCTCATGGAATAATGTTGCAGATGCCAAGAAAATAAATCTGAACTGTCTGTTGGAGTATCCAGGTAAGAGCCAGCAGAGTGTCTGTCCCTTCTGTGCTACAGTGACATTGATAGGGCAGGAAGAATTATGTTTGATGGGAATTCTCAGAGTGGCTCAGAAATGGGAACAGGAAGGAGAGAGTGAAGCATCAGCACTGAGTAGTCATTTTTTAGGAAAAATGAGAGAAAGGGACAGTGAGAGGAATGAGCAATAACCACACCCATGCTCATCACATCATGATCATGGGGGAAAAAAATGGAGCTCTTGTCAGTGTTAAAGTCCCACCAGTCATTTGATGAATTAAAAAAAACACAAATAACAACACAACCTAAACACCATCCTAGGGAAAGGAGAACATTTATTTTTATTTTCAGTTGGTCAGTGATGTCACCAGACATCAGCATAAATTCTTGGCTCAGTTTTGGAAGCTGGACTCATAACTGAATCAAATCTCAAGGTCTGTGGATGCCTTTAATTGTATGTTTTGTAATCAGTGTCTGCCTGACAAGTTTGATCCGTTGAGGCTAATTTTGTGTGCACACTGCCTGCAGGCCAGAGCTCTAATGATGTTTAACTGTCCTGTAGAGGGAAAAATAAACACAAACCATTCTGGTAACATTTTGTTAAGTGACTGACATTGGATATCAATCTGGCTGCATGGGAGTTTGTCTCCTCATAAGACAAACTTCGGTTTTGTTGTTAAATAGATGATCCATTAGCAACAAATATTGTCCTACACGTCTGTTAGCTCTCACAGGAGAGCGGTCAGAGGGATTTCTCTTGAGATTCCTGTTAAATTGAAATTGAGGGATGAATCATCTCTCCCTTTAATTTGTTTAGATCTTCCAAGAATTTTCTCTTGTATTGTACTACTCCAAAATTCAGGTGTTGTAGAACTAATGTTGCATCTAATGTTTTAAACAGTAGCATGTCCAGCTTTTAACCACATTGTTTATTAGGAACTGGGCTTCCTGTTTGCTGAGGTTTAAGAGCACCTCTGCATCACATAGAGCACTCTCTTTGAAAGCTCAGCATGACAGAAAATACTTCTAATTTTAAACCCTCTAAACTGAAACATGCCCTCAAAATAGAAGTCACTGATTGGCATGTATCCTTAATGTAATATAATACACATGATGTTCTTCAAAGAGCTGCTTAGCCTCCTTTCTGGCAGCATTGCTGCTGTGTTTTTCTATAGCTATTTTTCTTTCTTTGTGTTACTTCTAATGACTTCATGTAAAGCTGGTCATTTTACTGTATCTTGAATATAAATTATTTAAAAATAATCATGATTCTGAATAAGTGTCATGCTGATCTCCATAAAGTATTTTTTTTTCACTAAACTTTCATTTGCATATATTCTTGGGTGAGGGCTGTGCTTCACTGAGGTGAAAGATAGATGTGAAATTTTGTCAAATTACTTTAAAAATAAAAAAAAACAAATGCATCATTAGAATTACTAAAGTTTTTTCAAATTCAAAACACTGTTGGGTTGTGACCTTTCTCTGAGTGGTTTATTTGAAAGTCTAAAACTTTTGAAATTCACCCCCAAATTAATAGGACCAACTGAAATACTATGAAGTTGTAGGGTGTAGGGTGGTTTTCCCCTCTTGAATTTCTGTGGCATTTCTTATTGATGGTTAAGTGCTGTTGCCACTGTGGGAAGAAAGCAAAGTGAGGACCAGGCAGAGCCATAACCATGAAGGTGGTGGATGCACTGAGTGATGTCATTAGAATTATCTCCTGCCAGAACCCAGAAAAGCTTCTCATACTCTATTTGCATTTAAATACATATATTTACCATATATTTACGCTACCAGGATGAAAGCCAAACACTGCATTAATTTCCTTGGTCCTTCAATCCTCGGATCTGCTCTTTGTCAGAACACGTGATTAAATGGTTCGTGGTCACACCTTATCTGACTTTCTGACCAGCTGCAACAGGAGATTTAGCAATGTTGGCAGCATGAAACCAAGACTAATACCATATATGAATATGTATAAAGATATTAAATTCAGTTCTAACAGCGCTTTTTTGTGCTTTGGAAACTGTGGTGTGGTGGAATAGAGATTTCCTTGCAATGATTTTTCAATTCATTAATTGACTTTCTGTAAAATCATCTGTATTTTCACATGATTTTTTTTCCCCTAAAAGTGTGTGGGTTTCTAGTAAAATACTAAATAATGTGTTTAAAAGCAATAAATGTAAAATGAGACACATAGGAACACCTGTTCATAGAAATTACTTGCTTTCAATTTGCTCATGCATTATGTTTCATTTTAAGAGGTCTGGTTTTTCAAGTAATTTTGTTTAAAAATCAGCAGAGTATAGAAATAGGTGACAGTACAGGAATAACTGTTCCCTACTTACTTCTAATAAATAACAAGCTTATTAAATATAATATGTAAAATGAAATCATAAGGAATTTATTCCTGTTTGGGCCAATTTAACTGCATGGAAAGGGATACTAGATTTCTGTTCCAAAGGGATAAAACTGAGGTCGTTTGAGCAGCAAAGGTAAATGAGTAAGTTACTGTGATATCAGGGAAAAGGAAAAAATCCCCAGTGGGTTCACCCCATGTGGTTACATACCTGAGTTATCCCACCCCATTTCTCAGCATCTCATCCACACGTGTGCTTGGGCCACAAACACAAACTCCCCAGCCAATGTATTCCTTTCCTCTCAGCAATTTAGTCTGAATAGATCCTTTTGACTCTTGAAGTCTTGTAAACAAACAGAAACTTCTTTGGTTTCTTTATTCACAAAGCTCTACTTCAGCTCAGGGCATCAGCAACAGAGAAAATTTGGATGGAATAACAATAGATTTCTCTTTTGAATTCATGAAACTTTCCCTTAATGAAATTTGTTCCAACACACTGAAAGCCACAGGCTGCAGTTGTTTACTGCCAGAAAGTGCTGCTGCCCTTAGGAAAGTTTCTTTATTTTCATGATCTGTTGCAGGGAGTTTTAGTGTCTTTGATTCTGTGCTTTTACTGGGAGCAGAGTGGCCAGAAAGTGTGGCAGGGAGCTGGTGAGAGCCTCCCAGAAGTCCTGCTTCTGGCCAGTTTCACAGTGCTCCACCTTCAGGAGCAACACCTGAGCATAGTCAAATGGAGGGATAGGATTTGTTGGTTTTTTGGATTTTTTTTTGTTACTAAAACATCTACAATAAAATTATCCAAATAAATAAAATTCACCTCCAGCAAAGCCAAATCTGCCTTTCTACCAGGAGCTTCCCTATGCTGCCTTATGAAGGCTTTCTGTTCCATAAAGCACATGCAAGTTCCCTCTCCCACTTTCCTCCTATGACTTTCTCCCAGCACAAATATAGAGCATTTAGTATCTTATTCAGGTGGTGAGTAAAAAATATGGATATGCATTGGAGGCCTACAAAATCAGTGAATAGTAAAAGAATCTGTTCCTGCACACAAACAACTTATCTGGTGTTTGCCAGGGAGAGCTTCAGAGATGTTGCAGTTGCTTCAAGGGTTCTGTAATAGTGAGAGGGAGGGAAAGGAGCAGGAAGGGATGGGCTCAAGACTCAAAACAGGGATCAAAAGTGCAGGCAAGCAGTTCTGTGAGATGGTACTCCAGCCTGGAGCAAAAACTTCAGCAATATTTTGAAAAAAGCAATTTTCCCACAACAAAATATTCTTTTTTGGTATAATCCATTAACATCTTCCTGTTTGCTGTGGATAGCATCTCTTACTAAGGTGTTAATCAAAAAGAGATTTTAATAAAGCCCAGCTTTTTGACATGTTTATTTTTGTTCAGTATTTTGTATTATTAACTAACCAAAGATAAATCAGAGGGAGCATGCACTCTGCAGGGTCATATATCTTATGTTCTAACAAGGTTTTTTATAGAAGGGTTGGAAACCTTTTTTTCCTGATTGTTGGTTATTTGGAAAGTGTATGTAGTACCTCTAGAAATAAAGGGGATGATAATGTTTTATAGGCAAGAAGGGATTAATGAAACTCATAATGCTCAAAGAAACTGCTGTTTCTCTGTTTTGTAGTGCTTCTAAACCCTCATCTAATGCTGAGTGAGTCAGCTGGGAGACACCACTAGTGTTAAAAAATAACTAAATGGAAAAGTAGTGGTTATTATTTGAAAACAATTATTCTGTAATTGTGCTTTGAGGAGAGGAAACAAAGAAAGAAAACTGCTGGTAAAATAATTTATAATTGGAACAAAGTATAGATTAGGGAGAAAAGATCTCTTTAAATAAAGACTTCTTAATCCACAAGCAGAGATGGAGCAACAGCAATAATGCTTTTATTAGTCTGTTTTGAAAAGACCGCATCGTTCACAAGTAGGGTTGAAGCCAGGGAGTGGAGCCAGCCTTCCTCCTGGGGCTGCTCTTGGAAACTCCAGCTGCATTCCTAGCTCTGCTGTTCCGTGGAGCAAAGCACTGCACTTCCTCAGGCCTTCTTCTCACCCATTCAGCCTTCACTCTGGTTTTTGAGTTTGGCTAGGGTGGGTTGAATTGTTGAGGATTCAAAGCAGAGTTACTGGCATTTCTATACTCTTTTTTTTCTTTTTGTCTTTTTTTTTTTTCCTTTTTTTTTAATTCCTGTTGCCTAGAACATTCACATGGTTTTGCTGTCTGCCTGGCAGAGAGAGAATAAAGAGTTTGTATCTCCATTATGCACTTTCCATTAGAAATGCATCTATTTAATAGTTACGGCTTGCAGTGACCTTAAGCTGCATGATGTAATCCTTATTCAATTTTTAATAAAGGCAGAATTCCCATCAAGTTTGAGGGCTGTCAATGTGAAAGAGATGTTGAGATTTACACCATTAGGCTATAAAATATTCTGCCCTGGTGCCTTATGTTCTTTCAATAATGTATTTTAATGGCATGCCTGGAAATGAAGGAATACTCTTTGATTTGATTAATTAATGGGCTTTTCTATTAGTCTTTGTAAACAATCTTGATCCCATAACTACCTTTAGATTTATAAATGGTATCTCCATAACTGTGTTCAGCATGACTGCTTTTACTCCTTGTCCTTTTGTTTAGTTTTTGTTTCATTTGATTTTACTTTTCCAAACAAAACAGTCAAATCTAAACCATAGCAGTAAAGGCAAATAAGTCTCTACTCCTAAGTTTTCTAGGGATTTGGCAATCAGGAACTCGCAGGTTACTCTTATAAAAAAGAGAAGGGAGAAAGAACCCAAAAAAAGACAGGACCAGCAGTTCCATCAGTAGCCTGAGAGCCAGAGGAAGCCCTGGAAAACAAATGACTGCCTCATTCTTTCCATTTTCCAGCTTCTGCCCTTTTCAGTTGCCTA
The DNA here is from genome assembly GCA_013400655.1 of Mystacornis crossleyi. Lineage (NCBI taxonomy): Eukaryota > Metazoa > Chordata > Aves > Passeriformes > Timaliidae > Mystacornis > Mystacornis crossleyi. The sequence goes on along the minus strand of VYZQ01006642.1, from coordinate 3,425 downwards.
TAAAAAACTTACTAGAAACTAGATTCTCTTTCTGGAAAAGGAAACGTGTTTTTTGTGATTGCACATTGTTGTTGCACGTATCCCGTTTCCCGAGCAAAGCAGAGGAGAGAAAGATGCAGCAGGCAGGAGTTATGCAGCGAGACTCATTTATTTAATTAATTAACAGCTCTTTTATAGGATAATCTCATATTTTAATTGGTCAATTTTATAACTACCNTTAGAAAGTGGCAAGAAAAATCCTTGCTTTGCAGTCTTTTTGCATCCACAGCAGATTGTGTTAAATGTGTGATAAGGTAATGAGACAGTGGTAAATTCATAAAGATACTGGGTTTCCCTCTTTTTCCTGCTGGTCACTGCTTTTATCTATTTTATCCCTATTCTATAAGCAGTGCTGCAACATGCTGCACTTAAAGTTCACACCAAAGAAGGTTGAAAATAAATGAGGAAGACCTTCTTGAGACCAAAGAAAGTTATTTATTAGTCCTTAAAGCTGAGGTATATAAATTTGAAAGGCCTTCATGGGACTAAAGGAAATAAATTAAACCTAAAAATATGCTATTTCAGGGACATAGATTTGTCATTTGGAGGTGTGTGAGGGCTATACTCATATTCTGAAGTTTCAAAAAGGAGGTTCTTTGTTTCTTCTCTGAAAAATCCATTAGCTTCAAAAATACCGAGCTCACGGTAAGATTCAAAGCACCTGAGTTTTCCAGGCTCCTGGAATAAATTACTGTCCCCTCTTTCTGTTAAATTGAGCTTCTGTGCCATTTTCTTTGTAGAATATTTTGCATAGAAAAAAGTAATTTGAGCTGTTCCAGATTTAAGACCACATGACTGGCAGATCTGATTTCTCATTCATTCCCAGCAGCACACTACAGGAGCATTTTGGTGCATGTGGTACAGATGTCCCCGTGCCACCAGAAAAACAGGGAGTTTAGTTAATATTGTAGCAGTCATAAATGGCAGCAGAGGAAGCAGAGACCTGGCAGTGTGCAGAGAACTTCCTCTCATCCTTCTTTTTGTGTTATGTCTGTCCCATAACTTTTATGTTCCCTGATACTGCTCAAGTAGTAGCAAGAGAGGTGCTGCTTCTAGAAGAGAGCTTTACTTGCTGCTTGGCATATTTCTTCACTGACATCCTCCCCATGGTTTGATAGGAGAGAATTTTCTCTAGAGTTTTCTCTTTTCCCAAACAAAATTTTATTTCTGCAGGATTCAGTTTGTCAGTGGATGCACTTCAGTATTGCTGATTTTTATTCGCTTCTTTTTAAGCTCTTTTCTGGAGGAAAAAATGACTCAGTCACAGGCACCCACCAAATTCCAGAAAATTCTGTAATCCAGGGGATGTTTCATCTAGTATGATGGAGAGAGGTTATACTGTTCTGGTGTTCCTAACAATTATTCAAAGGAGAGGCAAAAGCAAGTTATAAAACACAAACCCTGGATCAAACAGTTCAGCATTTGCTAGGTTGACCTTTCTGAGTGTGAGTTGTGTTAAATCTCTGTGAGACATGGCAGCCCTAAGAACATGCATGGGAGCAAGTCAGAATTGTGCTTTGCAATTTTGCCTCTGGCTGAGAGTTGTAAAAAATGTTAACTAATGAAATATTCTAAACAGGTAAATAAGAAAGAAAAACAATTAGAAAGCTACAGACAGCTGCCCATAAAGCACTGAGTGAATGGAAGCTTCCTACTTGCAGAATTCAGTTTCTTTTCATACTTTGACATCCCTGGTCATCATATAAGGCAGCCTTTGAGTCCAGAGCAGTAGGCAGCAAAATCCTAATTAAGTTGCCCATACTCCTGTTGTTTTTCTTGTAATCGTAAGTTTTTCCCCTCCCACAGTGACAGGTGGTGTCACTGGAGGGAAGGGAATTTAGTGTTACATTGAAAGTTTTGCTTTTGCTGATTGTGCTGGTTTGGGACAAATTTCAGAGGAACGTCTGAATCTGAACATCCTCTGTTAGGAGGGAGGTTACAGCCAGCCCTTCCCCACCAGGTTTGGGGGAAAAAAATTTTCCTTGGAGGAAAGTGAAGGAAAAAAAACCTATTTACTTAATAAACACACAGGAAAAGAATGATAATGCTAAACAATAAAACCTCTCACTGTGGAGAGAAACCTGGGAAGATACTAAAGATCTTCTGTGGGTGCTGTCTCTCTCCTCCTTCTTGAAGCTGGGTTGGCCTGGGCCCCCTCCGGGACTAAGGTGGAAAGTTTTCCCAGTGAGTTCTGATGTTCTGATGTTGAAACAGTCCAGAAGAGAAGACAGGAAAAGCTGAAGTCCCAGAAAGAATCTTAACTCTCAGTCTCACTCCAGAGAAACAGAGCTGAAAAGCCGAGAGAAGTAGAAAGGGTGCTTCCTTCTCTCCTTAGCAGCAGCAGCAGTTAGTCTCTGTGTCCTTGAAGCACACACTGTTTTGAAAAGTTCGCTTAGTTTTTTTCTCTCTCTTGCACCCAGTTTTAAAGGCACAGACACAGTTTTAAAGGCTCAGGATCATATCTGGGCATAGAGCAGTGATAGGGGATGCAACAGCATAAAGTCACCCCAAGACACTGATGTACATATCATGGCTTCTAAAACTGCTAAATATTAGAGTGTAATGCCACTGGTGGTCCTCCAGAAACTGTGGAGCACCTTGCAGCAAGGCACGACCTCCTCCAGGGACTGGTTTACTCTCCTTTCTCCATAACATTTAATAAGAACAGCCAGAAATATTCCAGGAGACTGAAACACTGCAGTAACTTGGGGGGTTGATGACCTTGTTTCCCAAGCCCTGATGTTTTCTTTAGTGTGGTGTGAGAAAGAGAAGGAATGTCCCTGTGACCAGAGACAGTTCAGCTCATGCAGGTGGCAGAAACCTGGGAGGGCTCATGGCAGTCCTGCCTTGACGCTGAAAGGATCAAAGGCAATAGAAATAGCCAGAAAAGTGCAGTTTTCCCTCACAATAGCCTCCAGAATAATTGTGTCACCACAGAGATGAATAATTAAGCAAAGCTCTCTCCCTTCCAATATGTCACATTCTAGCCTGAAGCAGTTTTGTATTATTTTTCAGGTGATATTAATTAGATTCAGCTTGAGTTATGAAATGTTATGTGATGGAGATGTCTGTATTTCCTACTCCAATATATAGCAGAGTTTGGTTTCTTCAAACATTTCATACAAATTGGCCTATGGGGCAGTTCAGGAATATTTCAGTCCAGGCCATGGTTTGCGTTTGTGAGTTATAAGCAAGAGAAAGCATGTTTATGGTCAAAGAAACTTTGTAGCCTAACAGTGGGATTTTCCTCTGCTTCACAGATATAGACAGAGATCTAAAGGGTGAAGTGCTCCCACTTAATATTTTGCATGTAATCACAGTGAAGAAGTCTTCCACAGCTTTTCCTCTCCCCATTTGCAGGTATGGGGGTGTAGTGGTTTGATTCG
>VYZQ01006636.1:0-14033 GCA_013400655.1 Mystacornis crossleyi | reverse complement strand
TTTTTTTTTCCCTCTCCCCCAGTGAGAAAATGTAAGTACCCAGGAGACTTGGAAAATGGTTATTTTGATGCGACAAATCTTACATTTGGTTCAACACTGATATTTTCCTGCAGAGAAGGGTAAGCATTTGGTGAAGTTAATGAATCCTTCTTGAATCCTTTGCATTCTTTTTTTATGTTTACACCAGATTTAAACTAAACCCAAATTTTCTATTCCAATTCTGACCCGAAGTCTGAATTCTCCCTGTAGCAAATGAAATTACAGCTAAATATAATTTGATTCCCTGGTTTAATTACTCTTTGCATCAACCCAAAGCTTTTTAGTGAGATTCTGCAGAACTAGAATGTTGCCTCTAGTGACTTCTTTTAATACTCTTGTGGCAGAGGGTGTAAATATATATTCATCATCCTTCGTTATTGAATAATTAAGTCAAAAACACTAAGGAGGATTTTGTCTCCTTTTCCTTTAGATTTAGTAATTTTAGGCCTTTAATATTAGAGAGTATGTCTGAAAATGGTGAGATTTCCGCAGTTCCCTTCGTGATGTCTCATTTGCTTCTGTTTTGCTTTCAAAGTGAAACTCCCAGCAAAATAAACAAGTTTCTGTTCTCATTACAACAAAACCTTTATGTCCCCATAATCACAGAACAGAATTATAAGAACCAATTTTTTGGTGGTTGTTGGAGAAATGAGAGATTTAATTTTCCCTTCTTTCAAAATTTTTACCTCTCCAGATACAGATTAGTGGGTAATGAGGAGGTTTCCTGTGTTATCAAGAATGGAGGTGTTGACTGGAGTGGAGATCTGCCTTACTGTGACAGTAAGTAAATTACTGCTGTGTTTGATTTTTCTATTCAGAGCGTGGTAGTTCATTTAAAAACAGCCGTGCCTTCAACTTTGCAGCGTAAAAAAATAATGGTAAAACAGTTATTTTTGTGCCTGAGGGATGACCACTGAAAAATTTTAGTTGTTGTGGTAATTATATTAAAATCAACCTCTTGTTGAAATTGGGGTTCCATACCATGACTTCAAGTAGCTGTGTCAGATTTTCAATTAAATTCCTTGAAAATCAAGGCTTGCTCTTTGAGATGAACCAGCTAACACAGCCAAACCCTGTTGGACCTATTTTTGTGCTTTATTTACAGTAATTCCTTGTGAGCCACCTCCCAAAATAGCCAACGGGGACTACGAGGAGAGAGCCAACTACGTGTACCAGAGCTCAGTGACCTACAGGTGTCGGGGTCCCTTCTCCCTCATTGGCCCAGACACGATTCACTGCACGTTTGATGCAGACTTAAATGGAGTTTGGAGTGGACCACCTCCAGACTGTAGAGGTTGTTGGGATTTTCCATTCTTTATTACAGTGTCTGTCCCTTTTTGTTTTTGGAAGCGGGGTGGGGAGAAGGGACTTTCCCTCTAGGAAAGAAGGAACAAATCCTCTAGTACGAAGTTCGGTGCAGTTCCAGTGGAGATGGCATCAGCATCGTGGATATTGATTGATGATGGCACAGAACGTGACTAAAATTTAAGTTAAAGCTTGAAAAACACCCGTGTGAGCGTCTTGTTGGTAGAAGTGACAAGGCTGAAGTGAAGGAACTCAGAGACCACAAATCGTGGGTGGCTGCAGAAAAGTTGTGTCAAGGGCAAGGATGTGGATTAGTAATTGTAAAAGGCGAAGGAAGAATCCTTTTCCTAAAAACACAGCTCCTGTGGAAATGCAGGACTCAAACAGATTCAATCCAAAACAACTTGGGGAGATTAGCAAGTAGGGAAAGGATGTTGTGTTCGTTGCAGTGTTTGTGTTAACAAATGTTTCCCCTCTTCCAGTGGTCAAATGTGAAAACCCCGTAGTGAAAAATGGGATAAAAACATCTGGACTTGGATCTTCCTACAGTTACAAGAACTCGGTTATATTTGAGTGTAATCAAGGCTATTTCATGGTTGGAGCCAAGGTAATTACCTGTGAAGAAAATAGCACCTGGGTTCCTCCAAAACCAACTTGTGAGAAAAGTAAGACTTTCCGTAAGCTTCTGACTTGTCTTGTGTGTTGAAAGTGTTTTAGCTGAAATAGAGCATTGTGGTGTTCTAGTGATTTCATAAAGACAGGAGAAAAGGTGGGGAATACAGGAGAAAAGATTTGAGACAGAATTTAGGAGTTTGCACAGTGAGGAAAGCTGGAGTGTCCTGGAGTAATTGAAATCTTCGTGTGTGGTTTTTCTCATGCAGCTCCTCAGCTCTTGCTTTCTAGAAATTACTCTAGAGCTCAGAGAAATAATGAACCAATATGGATTTCTGAGCTGCCACATCATAGGAGTGCATTACCTTAATGAATACCTACAGTGATGTTTAAGTTTTCCAAAGAGAATATTTGTACTTGAAATGGAGGGTAAACTCAAACTACTGAGGTGCTGTCGTGGGAGAATGCGTATGTGTGGAGTGAGTTACTGAGTCAGGAGGTTTCTTCTCGCTGAACTCGTCTCTAATTCCTGTCACAGTTATTGCAGATGTGTGTCCTGCCCCGGAGCTCCAAAACGAGGTCCTGATTCCAGCCAAAGCTGCCTATGAGAAGGGAGAGTCTGTCCGGATCAGGTGCAGTGCTGGCTGCTCCTTCCCCGATGGCTCTGCGGAGGTGACAGCGACTTGTCAGGAGCAGAGCTCCTGGGGTGCTTTGCAGCACTGTGCCTGTGAGTAAGACACACAGCTGCTAAAATGGGGGGCAGGCAGACAACTTCCAAATGTCTGATGCAGTAACACATCTTTCATCTTTTTTTTTTTTTTTTTCCCCCCTTTTCTTTCCAGGTGTGCCTGAAGGTTCTGGTTCCACCCCAGTCATAAGTTATGGCAGAGTAACAGCTGGACAAAAACCTTCCTACTCTGTGGGGGATTTCATTACCATCGAATGCTACACGGGGTACACCTTGCACGGGGAGGCTCGGATTGAGTACGCTGGAAACAACCAGTGGGTGCCTGCAGTGCCAACCTGCCAGCTGAGTAAGTATGGGCTGCAGAAACTCCTGCCGGGGTGAAAATACATCTAAGGGAAGGGTCCTTGTGTGTTCAGGAGAAATCATTTACGGCAACTTCCTTCTTTGTTTCGATGTGAAAAGTAGGGTTTGATAAAATTAATTAAAATATTCGTATTCTAAGTTAAATAAATGTTATTATTTAAATTGGTCTGCTTCAGAGATTGCGTTGACAGAAGTGCTTGGCGACTTGAAATAGCTCTGTGAATGTTTTTATAAAAATGTTTGGGTGAGAAGCACCTGTGTTCCTCTTGTGATACTGATTCCCTCTCTTTTTAGGTGGATATATTATAGCCATCATCTGTGGTAAGTATTTTCTAAAACCTTAAAAAAATGTGATACAAATTACATTTTTTTTAATGTGAAAATCCATTTTTGATTCCAGTCACCTGGGGCTGCAGCAGTGTGGTTTTGGAGTTTTGGTTAAGGCTGCATGATTCAAGAAAAGACTGCTTAGCAATTCTAGTTTAATTTAGCGTGAAATGTGTATTTTCTCATGTGGTGAGGTCACATTTCAAAGGCACTTTGCAACAACTTGGCCACTTTGATAAATTTCAGAGCTTGGGTTTACTGGGGTGTGAGTGAATAACTCTGCCAGTGAACAGAATCGTTCAGTCCAGCCTCTGGCCTTGCATTTGTTACCCAGATTTGTATAAACTTGTGAAAAATAACATTAGGGCCTTGTCATTCCTGGGCTGGTGGGGTTTTACCATCTTGGTGGTCACTGGTTTTGAGCTGAACTCTCTCGCAGAGTCTGGAGCAAAGCATCAAATATTTAATTTACATGGCTCACTCCATCAGTAAGTTGGGTTGTGAGGTGTTTTTGGGGGTGCAGAGGTGGTACAGAGCTGTGGATGAAAACAAGGCTGTTTCCACAAAATTTTTTGGTGCTTTTTTTGTCAGCTGGAGGTGATCTTTATCACTCTAAGGCGTTTTTATTTTAATTCTTCCTAAAGTGATTGTGGTAGTTGTGGTGCTCCTGGCAGCCTTCTGGATCTACAAGAAATTCTTCTCACAGAATGGGTGAGTAAGCTTCCTTTGTTATTAATACTGCAAATTTCCAAATGACTGAGCCGAAGCTGTGCTGATGTTTAAGTTCCTTGAGCTTTGTGTGCCCTTTCTTTTTTCAAATGTCTGATTTTGTGTGAGCTCCTCCCAGCAGCTGATGGAAGCTAAAGCCTAACCTTGTATTTGACTTTGGTTTTGGCTCTGCTGTTCGGCTAAGCTGCTAATTAACACTTGCACTAATTTCAAGGAAGGAAAAACCCTGTTCTTAAGCTTGTGTTTGGCAGTGTCCACTTGACAAGGGAAATATTTTGTCCATCTGCTTAAAACATGTCAGTTTATCTCCTAAAGCCAGGGGGAGTATTGGTTGTGTGGGCTTGTGCTGCCAGGAGGTTTTGAGGTTTTTCTTCTCCTCCTGCAGCCCCAGTGTTGGTGTCCCTATGTTAAAGACTTGCAAAATCAACTGTAAAATACTAGATTTGGGCATAAGCAATTAGTGTTCTGTTTTTAATGAGACATGTAGGGTGTTTTAAACTTTTATCTTCAGAACAGCTGGGGTTTATGTGTGGTTTTTCATGGAGGGGTGGCAGGAGATTTAAATGCCTCTTTGTGCATTGCTTTTTGCTGTCGTAGCTGATTTTATCTTCTGGAAAAAACCTTTTTGTCATTGAAATATTTTGTAACATGCAAAACATGGACAATCCAGAGCAGGTTAGGTGGTACACACGGAATGCTGGGGTAAGCACCTCATCAAAACTGTGTTGCCTTTTACCAAAATCTCTTGGGATTTATCTGGAGTGCATGAGGCGAAGGAAGGGATGCTTTGAATGAGGGAAACCGGAGGGAATACTCCCGTGGTTCCAGTCTGTAACAAAGTACACGCAGAGGACTTGGGGGAGCCCTGAAGGTGGTGGATACCCAGTGAGGTTTTGGCCTTGGTGTCTTTTCAGCAGGCAGTGCAGTATCAATCCAAGGGCCAGAGGGGGCTGCTGAGCAATTCGGCGCTTTTGAGCCGCTGCTTTTCATCCAGAGCTTGGATATTCCACAGCCTGGACGGGCCAGAGAGGAGCTCTTGGCAGTTCAGGGCAGCATTTGCTGCCTTCATCCACGGAGAGACTTCTCAGGGTGCAGAAAGCAGGAGGGATCTAAAGCAGCGTCATCAAAAATTAAAGGATGTGACATTCCTGAATATTTGACAGCATGAAAAGCCTTATTGTGCCCAGTGCTTCCCTTCATCTTCCTCTCTGTGAACATCTGACTGTTAAAGCTCTTTCTTGTCTGAAAACCCTGCTCTAATCTCCTTGTATTAAGGCCTCCATCTCCCTATTCAGTGTCCTGAGTTCCTGATGCAGCTGAGCCTTTGTGAGCTGTTGTGCTTCCAGCCCCTGATCCTTGCTGGTTTGTAGCCTCCCAATGGCAGCAGATCTCTCCTCGGCCTCTCTTTCTTGTGTGTTTGAAATGCCACTTGCACGGGACATTCAATTAGACCTTTCTCCCCTTCTGCTGTTCAGCTCGTACACAGTTGATGAGAGTTGCAAGGAAACATGTGTTTTAAAAACTAATGTCCCAGTTGAGATGGAAGAAACTGCACAAATGACTTAATTGAATCTTTAAAAGGTATAACTTTCCACTTCATTTGGACTTTTTGCAATGAAGCTTAAGTGTCTGTTTTATTGTGGTTTACTTGGGATTTCAGCAGTGTGGAATCTGGCTAGCTGGGAGCCTTGGCTTCCTGTAGGAAAGAATATCATAATCTGTCATTCCCTTTGGGAGAGCAGGGTGATATATATACAGAATTACCATTTAGTATTGTCAGTAAGAGCTTCCAGTGATTGCAAATCGCATTTCTTGGTGTTGTCTTTGAAGAATGAGCAGTGTATTGTATATAAAACTCAGCAGAATGTTTGCACCCATCCCAGTGGTGAGTCACTTTTCTTAGCTAATGCTTTAATTCGCTGTGATTAGAAGCTGGAAACCACCTTTGGACACTAAAACTCTCAATGCAGTTGTGCATCCCTTCCCAGAAAACCAGATCACACCTCTCACAATTACTGATTCTTCTGCATTTTTGCATTTCTAGAAGAGAATAAACGGAAGGTTCTAACAAGATCTTTTGAAACTTTCTTAGGAAAAGGTGATTTCTTTTTCCGATTCAGAGTTCCGTAGCCCTAAAAAAGGACCAAAATACAGTTGCTTGTTTGCAGCTGGTGTCCTCTCCTGCACGTTTAGCCCAGTGCTCAGCCCAGTGGTGAGGTGCACGTGACGAGTGCTGGGGTTGCTCCTGCACTTGCGTAGGGTCAAACGAGCTCTTCCAAAATCGGACTCTTCCAACCTTGCTTGGACTTTTCAGACAGGACAGCTCAGCTTGACTGTTCCTTGCCAGTATTTTGTCACTGCTGCCTTAACAGAACTGGAAATACAAATGCTTTTTAAACCAGCATCTTCTTTTTTTTTTTTTTTTTGTTGCTTTTCTCCACTGCACAAATTCGAGGAGGTGATGGGTTCTCTCACTCCAGCTTAATGCAGAGGTCTTTTCATGTGCACAGTCTTGATTTTATTGACTTGTAAAGGGCAAGTGAATTTTCTGTATTTTTGCTGAGTTTTTATATGAAGATTAAGCTTGGATTTTCTTCCATAATAATGTATAGATAAGGGATATCATCTTCCCTCTGAAGAAAGATGTTTCTAATTAAGGTAGGACTCGTTTTCTGGGTTAGTTTGGCTTATTTTTGGGGACAAAAAAAGGAACCAGGAGATAGAATAGAATTCTTCCAATCTCACCTTTACACATGATTCTTTACAAGAGAAATGACTGGTCTGGTGTGTGAAAACACTGTTAACTCTGGAGTTTTCTGGTGGAATGTGGAGCTCCTTAGAGACTTGGAGTAATAGCACTGAGGTTTGGTATGGGGTGGGTTTTTTGCTAAAGCAAAACAGGAGTTATTCAAGAACTTGGGACATGTATAAGAATATTATTGTGAATTTTAATTGTAGTCTGTTTAAATGCTGCAAAGTTGCTGTTAGTGGACTGCAGAATCCAAATCCACACAAACTAATATTTCGTTTCTGGTTAGAAAATATGTACTAAACAACACACTGTAATTAAAATGAATTTCTGGGTGCACCTGGTGGAGTTCTGGGAATCCTGTAACTGTTCTGGTGTTAGTTTCTGGTAATATCAGTCATCACTTGAAACGATCCCTTTGGATCAAGGGCTCTGCTCCTCCTTGGGTCATTCCTAAGAGTTCAGTAGCTGAATGAAGCTAAAATCTCCTCAGTCCAGCAGTTGCTTGGGAAAGAGAGGATAAAGAACGACCCAGTTTGTGACTTTACCTGCTGCTTTAATGCTAAAACTAAGGATGTGCTTTCAGTGTAAATGTAAAACCTGTTGAAATGTAAAACCTCTGATTTGACTTGTTTTTTTGTTTGTAGGAAACGTGACAGCACTCCCAGTTCTGCCGAATATAAGATGTGTAAAGCATGACTGACCTTTTTGGGGGGGTGGGAGGGAGTTTGTGGTGGAACACCCCTGTCAGAGCTGGAAAATGATTGCCCTTGCAGTGAGTTGCTGTCCATGAGTTCCTTGTGCTGTGTCTTGCTCTGCTGATGAACTGGAGGAGGAGATGCTTAATAGGATAAAAAGTGTGTGTGTGTGTAGGTAACGCAGATAGATCCTGCTCTGCCTCCCGTGGCCCTCGCCGTCCTCCCGTGGCCCTCACTGTCCCTGCTGTGGCCCTCACTGTCCCCCCCTCCCCGTCCTCCCGTGGCTCTCCCCGTCCTCCGTGGCCCTGCCGTGGCCCTTGCCCTCACTGTCCCCTCCTCCCCGTCCCTCCTGTGGCCCTCGCTGGCCCTCGCCGTCCCTCCCGTGCCCCTCCCCATCCCTCTGTGCATGTGAGCTGGGGGAAAGGCAGTACCTGGAGCATGCCAGAGTCTGTGGGAGTGCTGCAATGTCACTGTCCCAGTGCCAGCTGCTGCTGCCCGCTGCCTGCAGTGCCGCCCCTTGGCTTACAGAAGATGTCCGATGTTCTCCTCGCTCCTTTAGAGCTCTGCTGGCTCAAACCTGGTTGTCCTCCCGATCCCTTTTGGCAGTTGAGGTGGTGGAGATGGTTCTGTTGTTTGCTCTGTACTCTGGATTGTGTTGTTACTCCTTCCCTCAAGAGTTTGGTGCCGTTGAAGGCGGTGTCTTGTGGAAACTGTCACAATCAAGATCTTATATACTCTACCTCTTTGTTTGCCAAAGGTGGTTGCTGTATATATAATGAATTAAAGTGTGCCTTGAAGTCAGAGCTTTATAGCTTTTCCTTTGCTTTTAGAAGGAAAAAAAGCCATGTGTATTTCTGATTCTTTGCTATAATCCCCCAAAGACTGCGGATTTGTTGGCATAGGAAACTGAAGGATTCTGTAGCAAAGGCATCCCCTGCCTGTGGACAGGAGGTCCCGAATTAGAGGAGCTGCTGAGAGCTCCGTGGTGGCCACGTCCTGTCCTGAGCACAGTGGAAGTTCCTTAGGGTGCTTGATTTTTAGTGAGTCTTGATGTCAGTTCTGGAGATGTTCTGTTGATTTTAAGGATAGAAACGGGTGCTGTGTGATTGCCCTTCCTCGCTTTTTTTACTGGAAGTCACATCTTCCACATTATTCTAACCTCTGTCTGCAGGCCGTGGTGTTAAATCGAGCTCTGAAGGGCTGGATTTAGCATCACATTCCTGTTTAGAAGCAGAAGCCTTTCCCTGTCACTCACTTCTCACGTTAAAGAAAACCAAACCGGTTCAGTTTTGGGAGTGCTGGTAGATGTGGTGGTCTCTTGTTTGCTGCTGGTTCATCAAGGTTTTAGTCCAGATTCTGCCTTCGGGAGCCCCCACCACGGTGTTTGCCATCAGCTGAGACTCACGGCTTCTTCTAGTTCCCCACCAAACCCCAAATCTCAACTAGAACAGGTTTCAGCTTCATGAATCTGACTATCAACATGCAGGCAGCTTCTAAGAACCAGCTTTTGCAGAAAACCCAAATAGCCTCACTTCAGATGCCTGAGGCAGCATTGCAACTACTCTGGCTTGTCTGTGGCTGCTTGGCACTGCTCTCCCTGTCATCAACAGATTGTTGGAGTGGCACAGAACTGTTTGGGGCTTTATAGGGCTTTTTGGGACAATCCCAGCAGTTGTATTGTTAGAGTTCATAATAGGCTGTGCTTGTTAGAAAGGGGCTTTGGCTCTGCAGAAGGATTTGCTGTCGGTGGCCTGGCTGGTGTCTGAGTTTGAGAGCTGTTTGTAAACACTGGGGGGTGTGACTGGGATTGAGTGTGGTGGTGGTCAGGAGCTCAGCTTGCTTTGTGTGGCATCTGCAATGCGCTAAAATACACTGGAATGCACTTAACTGGGAAGTGAAATCACTGTAAAAGTTGGCCGTGTTTTTACACTTCTTTCTGGATGTAAAGATTAGCGACGATTTGTAATATTTCAAATAAAAACCTTAAATTATTTAGCAGTAAGTGTTTGTCTTTCATTCATCAGTGTGCTGAGCAGCTCTTTTCCCACTGTTGCCCAGATCACTTTCCATGTCCCAAACATCAGGGGGTAAGTGCTGAGATTGAAGTTTGCAGTTTGTGCACAGTTACTCAGTGGCAGTGCAGGGGATGTGTTTTAATTTGCTGAGCAGCCTTTTGGGGTTTTGTTTTAGAATTGCAGAGGATTTCCCAGAACCCCCAAAACTTTCCAGTGTTGACTCCTGAAAAACCTGTTGAAAAGTTGATGGAGAAGAGGAAGGTTATCCTGGGGCTGTTCTGATGGAACACTTGAGGCAGAACCCAGAGGGTGTTTTGGCCCTTTTGTCCAGTGTGTGACAAGGGAATACAGCCCTGGTGGGTTTAGGTGACCTGGTAAGGAGAATGGATTTAGGAATTGTGTGAGTTTCACCCTTCAAATGTACTTCACTTCCGTGGCAAAGCCATGTGTGGAGTCAGCTGCCTTAGAGTGAAGCCTTTATCAGGGTGGAATAGAAAAAAAAGAAAAAAAACCTTAATATGCTGTATTTCTTTTCCAGTTGGTGGTTGTGACTCTCAAAGTGAGTTGGTGTGGAAATGGTGCCAGACTAAACAACTGTGAAGCTTTGGGTTTGCAGTGAGCATTGATGGGATAAGCAGAGTTTCTGGTGGGAGGTGTCCCTGCCCGTGGGCATGGAATGGGGTGATCTTTAAGGTCCCTTCCAACCCAAACCATTCTGGGATTCTGCTCTGTGATTCTATGGCTTTGGCTTAAATACTACAAATTAATTGTCACGAGTCCAGTGCTGTTTTTCTACAACTCAGTGCTGCATGAATTATTTCATTTTGGAGTCTGGAACTGAAAATTAAAGAGCCACGAACACATGACCTCTGTGCTAAGGGGAAGGCTGCATGGAATAAAACTGTGTTGTTGCCATCTGCTGGTAACAGGTCCAGAGTTCCCTGGTTGAGGGTTAAACAGTGTGACGTGTCCGTGCTTGGTGGGTTCTCAGTGTCACACTGAAGGTCAGTGTAAATTAAACCCTGCCCGGGTTGGAACTGGGTGATTTCAAGGTCCCTTCCAAGCCAAACCGTTCCGATTTCTCTGAATCCAAATACTTCCGAGGGTGGTGAAAATGGAGCTGGGGGCTGAAATGAAGAGACTTGCAGCACTTAGGTGTTGTCCAGCAGGGAATCAGGTGATCTGTCTGCCTGAGACAGAGCCCAGGAGCGTAGAGCACACCATTTTATTGAAAAGGAAGGAAAAAAAAAATCTGTGTAAAGAACAGGTTAATGCAAACAAACAGCACATGGAGTAGAAGTGGTTGGAAGGCTGGGAGGCTGTGCTGTCACAGCCAGGCCCTGGCTTGCTTGAGTTGGAGCACCTGAGTTATGTTTGAAGAGATGCTTCTCTCTGTCTGGAAGCATCCCATCCTTGCTCGAGGGGGTGCTGACTGTCCTCCTTTTGTGCAGCACGTTCGGCCTGTGGGGGAACTCCAGGTCAGAGAACAGCGAGCCCCTGGTGTTGGGGAGGCCAGCCTGTGCTCTGGGTGGTGTTTGTTTGTGACTTGGGGGGTGGGGGAAGGAAGTTTTCCATTACTGTTGCTTTTCCCCCTACATCATAACCGATTTCAAATGGTGCTAGACAAAAACTGAGACTCTGAACACCAAGAGAAATCGGTCAGCCTGTGTAAGAGACGTTTTCCTGGCTCAGAGAAGGATCCTCTTGCAGATGGCAGCTCTGTGTTCTTTAGAGATGACTGCTCAGTGCTCTGACCAAACCTTCATCCACACAGGGGTCGGCTTGTCCGTGTCTGGGAACTTGCTGGGCATCAGTGAGGGCAAGCAAAAAGAGTTCAGCTTCGTTTTTAGTGGTTGGGGTGCAGGGCTGGAGAAGTGAAATATTGCTAGAAGTTACTAGCAGCAAACTGGAAAATAGCTGTAGAAAAAGGAGTGGGTTCTGTGTGTGCTGAAAAGTGATTCTGGAAAAAGGAGAGGCTTCTGTGTGTGGCATCTTCATGATGCCCGTGGCAGGGGGTTGGAACAGGATGGTCTTTAAGGTCCCTTCCAACCCAAACCAGTCTGGGGTTCTGTGGCTGCTGAAGGCACTTCTGTGTTTAACTGCTGAGGTGGAATTGTTGGAGGGAATTTCTGCATTTGCAGAGCCAGTCTCGGGGAGCTATGGAGTGAGAATCCTGTGGCCATGGAGTCCCCAGGCAGAGAGTGGAAATCCTTTTGCTCTGAGGCAGTAAATTAAATGTTGCTCCTAGTTTTTGGATATCAAACGTGCTCTGCCTGTCAAGGTGCAAGAAGTACCACATTGGTTTTCATGCAGCTTCGGGATCACTTTACTCTGGACAGCTTGAACTCATATCCATTGTTTATTGAGCAGAAGTACATGAGCAGGAGGCTGTTCTGGTGTGGCCCTGCCTTGGGAGGGTGCATACAGTGGTTGGAGAAGTGTTTAGAAATCGGATGATGTTACAGAGTGGATGGCTGGCAAAAAAAAAAATAACCTTTGGGAAAGGGGCTGATTTGAGGAGCAGAGGATGTTGTTGAAGTGAGCAGGTGCTTGGTCTCCTCCCACGCTGTAATTCTTGCTCCTAGAACACTGATTTCAAATGGTGCTAGATACAAAGTGGGAAAATCTAAGCCACCATGTGAAACCAGCTTCCAGAGGAAGACACATCTTGTGCATGGCTGCAGGCTGAGGGAGAAAATCCTTCATCTCCAGCGTACCTAGAGAAAAATTCATTTATTTAATTTTATTACACAGCAAGTCAGTTACCTTTGACTTAGCTACTTTATGGATACGCTTTTGTGGATGGTTGAGGCTGGCGTAGGAGAAACTGAGTCTGTGGTGAGGAAAGCCCCCAGCCTGGCAGTGAGTGTTGTTTCCTGCCCGAGCCAGGGCAATGCCCTCCAGTCCTTCCCCGCAAGGGGTGAGGGAGGTTTTATTTCTTGGCAGTGCCAGGCACGATGCTGAGGGGGTGAGTGTGGGAAGTCTGTGTTGTACAGGGACGCTTTTTCCATTTCCCTGCAGGTGAAACCAGGCTCTAAACCTCATTCTGTCCAAGACAGAGTTCTGGCTTTCTGTCACTCACTGATCAGAGAGTACAGGACAGATCAGGTGCTTTTTGTGCCAAGAAAAGGAAATGTGACCGTCCTGATGGAACTTCCTCTGTCTGCACTCCCTGTGCTTTAAATAAGCAAGGACTTGCAGATTTTTGTGAGACAACTTTGAAATTCTGCAGGCAGAGTGGAAATAAATGGGATTGAAAGTACTTTGAGCGTGGGTCAGAACCAAAAAGGCAGCGTTCGTGTATTGAACTGTAAATGGTTCAGTGGAAGTTGTCGAGGAGGGAGAGTGTGAAAATGAGTGGCTGATGGTTCCTGGAAGTGCAGCAGGGCTGAGCAGTGCACTTAACCTGCAGTGGCCGTGGCTCAGAGCAGAGGGAATGGATGGGGTGTTGCAGAGCCTCTGAACTGCTCCACACATGCATAATTCAGGAGCTATCAACCCTTGGATAAGTGTCTGACCTGTGCTGGAGCAGAGGCCGGTGTGAAATGGGATAAAGCACAACTGGAGTCGGCGGTTTCGCGTATTGATGCCCCGGGGTTTTGGCAGCTCTGTGTATTCCCACATCCAAAAATCTGCTCTGGTGCCTCCATCCTAATGCAGGCTCCCAGACAGCAGAGGGAAAGCTCAGAGAGAGGAGCTTGTCCTTCCAAGAAAGAGGGGTGGAGGAAGGGGAAGTAACTGGACTAGATTCCGGCGTCTGGATATTCGGTGGCGTTTCTAAATCCATTATCTGGGGCAACAGGGTGAAAGACGAGTGGAAAGCAGGTTCCCTCCCCTGTGCCTGCCGTGCTGGCACAGTTATTCCTGAGGCACCCTCTATTATCAGGTGAGATTTACTCCTGAAAAGCTGGACCAGGAGCTGCTGCTGAGGAGAGGCAGGTGCAGCACAGATCACAGAACCGCAGCAGCATCCCTGAGAAGCAGGCTCAGGGTGAGGTTTGCTTTGGTTTTTCCTTGCCTCAGTCGGAAGCATTACAAAGGAATCTTCATTAGGGTTTTGAAAAGTAGCTGGAGGGAATGTCACTTCATTTTGTGCTGCTGGAAGTGGGAACTTGTGTCAAAGTGTGAGACTTAGAAGGGCTGAACACCTCTGCGCATCTTCCCCTCTGCAAAGGAGACCAACCTTTCCAGAAATATCATGCAGCAGATGAAGACCAATGGCTCATTTATTATTTATAGTTTTGATAAAACCAGGTTTCACTTCAGCATAGTGAACATGCTGCTGCCCCTCCTCCAGGCTACCTGGAGTTTGTCCTGTTGCCTTCACAAGCTCCCCAGAAGGTGTCAGCCCTTCCTGCCAAGGTGCAGGTGCGTGTTTTGGGCAGGGTTCATCTGTCTGTGCTCTCCTTTCCAAGGCTCCCAGTGTGTCTGGGCAGGAGGAAAGGAGCAGTTCAGGGTGCTGTGAGTGTGCACGTGGGCAGGAAAACAGGATCACAGGATGGTTTGGG
>VYZQ01006634.1:0-23474 GCA_013400655.1 Mystacornis crossleyi | reverse complement strand
ATTGCAGTGTTAATTGGAGTATTGTAACAGTGCTATGATTCAATCCCTGCTTGTTAGTTTACAGCAGGACTGGCTATGCTGTTTGTAGGGCAGAGCTGACACTCATCCTCTCAGTGACAGATACAGACACCAGCTCTTGGCTTGCCATGACTTTCCAGCTCTCCAGAGGAGGTTTGATTCATTTGGCCAGTGACACTTCACTCCCAACCTGCAGCCAAAGATCACATGGCACCCCCGAGAGCCATGCCTTCCTGTCCACTGTTCATCCTTCAAATAAGCCTCTTCTGGGCACAGCCACAATCCAGAGCTGCCCTGATGTCAGATGATCTCCACAGCCCTTGTCGAAGTTGGGATATAAGCAAGCCTGGTCCATTCCTGTCTTATTTAACACCAAAACATGGAGAAATTTTTTACAATATTATGACTTCCTGTGCAAGCTGCCCAGTGATCCCTACATCTTGTGCTAGCACAAGCTGTGAAAGTCAGCAGCCTCATTGTATGGATGCAGATGTAGCATCTCATCATAATGTTTCCAACTCTATTTTCTACTTTCTTCATTTCATTTATTGCTTCCCACTTTCTGACCCAACTCCACTATCTCATCCATTTCCCTTTACAAATTTCAGGCTTGAAGTCAAATTTCTTCAGATCTGACTACTTCTATGCAAGCTGAGCACTGACAACTGCCTCGAATGTGAGTGGAAGCTCTCTGAGAGGAACCAAGGTGGAGCAGCCAGTAAGGCTGTCCATGCTGCACACAGAGCACTGCTCCGTGTCAGTGCCCCACAGGTGCCCTGCCTCAGGCTTGTGTCGAACTGTGTAGCTGCATGTACTGCTGCTAGACAGGCAGGACACACAAATGACTTCCTAACTGCCTGTGGCCTTTCAGTCCTGTCTTACACCATTGGCTGTATTAGCACTAAAGAGTAAATAACTCTACATCCCACCTGAAATATAGTCAAAATGCAGCAACGTGCAATCATGCTTGTACATTCAGTTAAATCCAGTAATAACATATTTTATTCTGACATGCCATTGAAAACTGAATGCATTTATTTCCTCACACCAGCTTTACCAGCTATAGGTAAAGCTTTTCTGGATGTTTCAGACACATTATATAAACTAACTCAACACACAACGTGTCTAGATACAAAATACCCTTGAGAGTGAAATTCTGGTCTCTCAGGAATTTGCTCTGGCAATAGCAAGATTTATTGGTTTTGTCATTAGATTTTGTTCTTAGGATATCAGTCATCATTTCTTTGTCAACAGATTTGCGTATCTCAACATAACTGATTGACTTGCAAGTGCAATCAATGAGAACTCAGAGGCTTCAGCATCTTTTCTGATAACTGCTGGGATTTACCGTCAGGAGTATAAGAAATGTTCTGCAGTATGAGCCCCATCTTTTATGCTCAATGCCAGATGTAACAGGTTTCTAATAATAGAACCACCACAACCTGTCCAGCAATTCCAGTCCTGGATTTGCCACAGGACACATCTTGTTAGGTTATAGCTAATACAGTAAACAGTGACCCTTCCTAGTGACATAGTAAAAACAGAGAGGCTTCACATGATGGGGAGTTTTCTCATCTATAAGACTCTTCAGAAGGATTTAGCAGGACAAGTTTCAGTAATGCATTTACAATTTCTCTTACACAAATTACAACAGAACTCTGGGGCTTTTTTATGGCTTTTTATAAGTAGGAAGGACACCCATCTCCAGGGTGTATAGATGCTAAATCTTTAATTTCAGACCTGACTTATAATTGTATATTCAAAGATTTTTATTTTATGATGGGAACATAATAGAAGAAATAGGAATGTAATGGGGGAAATAAAACTTTGCACAATTTCCCTTAACTCAAAGAATTTTCTTGAAAATTCTCACATTTCCTTAATAACTTCCATGAAGAGATCAAGTTGCAGAAGTATCAGCGGCTTTGGGACTAGCTGTCAACAAAATAAAGTAACACAGTTTTAAGCTCTTGCTCGGCTTTGACTACTGGGGGCAGTAATTCTCTGGTCCAGCTGGTGTTACAGTGCAGTGTTCTCACCAGTGTTCAGTTAAGACTTATCTTAAGCCTGCACAGAATTCATGTGACAACCCCAGACTTAACGGGAAGGACAAAAATTATGCAAAGTTGCCAGGCTTCATGGGTCTCTGAGCTACATGCAAAACCCTCATCAACCCATATCCTGCAGCTGCACAGCCACAGGTCCCAAGGGATCCCAGCCTCATGCTTCCTGCTGAGCAGTGCCACCATCCCAGCCTTACACCCGCCATCACCACGAGAGCAAGCTGAGGCAAGGAGACAGGTTACACCCAGCATGCCACAGCCACAGCCCACAGGCAGGAGCAGAGCTGGACCGAGTTATGAAGTCATGATTAAAAACCTAGATCTGACACCCAAAGACGGGCAGCTACAAACTAAACCTGCAGAACTGCAGAGAGCTTTACATCTGCACTGCCTGCACATCCTGGGCCAGGAGAGCAGCTCGTTTCCTGTGAGCACTCGGCTAGGGACAGCCTGAAGGACACCCCAGTCTGATGGACACCTCAGCCTCAGCTAGGCAGCGGCTCACTGCACTCATTTCCCAGTGCTGGGGCACTCATCCCATTAGCCCAGTGCGGGTCCGGGGTTGGGCTGGATTTTGTGGAAAGTGCTGTGGTGAATGCAGAAGAGCAGTGGCTGGAACAGAGAAATGCTGCTTCCTCCAAAAGTACATGGATCCATGGCACTTGTTCACAGTGTTTCTGTACATACGGTAATGTTTGCACTTAGTTTGGTCCACATGCCAACTGTGCACTATATTCAGAATATATGTACACAATTTTGCCTCCCTTTCTTCTCTGTAACACTGGGTAAATTGTGCCCCTGGCTCAAGGAATTGTGTGGAGAGGCATTGCAGTACATTTGAAAGACACCAGTTAGAGTTGTGTACCAGTTTCACACTGAATTTCAATAGGAATGTGGTGTTAGCATCCAGCTTTATGACCACTGCCACTGCCTCAGTCTCTCTTTGACAGAATTTCTTCCTAAAGAAAAAGGCCTGAAATGCTGACCTGCACCATATGGGGAAAATTCCAGCAGATTCAAAAATTCTGCATTTCCTTGCTACGGCTTTAGAAGTCCTAAAACTTTTTAATTTGTTGTAATAATGTAAGTTTTGTTCATTTTTATCTCAAATCTGGATGGACATACTGCTGTACTTGACAAGCATCAGCTACATATACTAGATTTGATGCAGTGCTTGCTGCTTGGTCATTCTCTTTTCATCTGCCAGAGCCTATGTAATATTTAAGTCCTTGATTTTGCGTATTCATCACAATATCACTTGGTGGAGTCTTACCTCTTGCTGACAGCTGCCTGGTTTTTATAGCTTTTACACAAGATGCATAGATGCAGACATCTGCTGTGTCCCATCCCTCTCTGAGTTTTAAGACAGAGACTCCTCCCCTTTTGCAGCAGCTCTCCTTTAAAATTTTCTTTGGAAATCTTTTATCTGAAAATATGTTTTAAAGGTCACAGGCCACTTATTACTCTGCAGTCAAGAATTTCTTTCCAGATGTCAGTAACTACTGTGCTTTAGTTATACAGTCCTCTGAAAGGCCTTCCACACTATGACTTTTTGTTTTATGAAAGTCATTTTATTGGCAAAACTAACAAAAGGGATATGACTCTGTGCTTACCGTAATATGAATTACTACAACACTGTTTACAGCTGAGCTTTAAAAATAATTTTCAGGCAGCTCTGGTTTTGATGACTAAAGCTTTAAACCTCTCAGGTTTTTTTTACTCCTTTTTTAAAGCTAGAGGTGGTGAATTTCGAATTCCTAATGCCATTTTTTGTCAGGCTGGGCATAGGTGTCTGTAGGTCAGGCATATGCACTGGAACTATCTATGCTTTTTTGAGTTCTTTAATGGAAACATACAAACTGTAAGAAGATATTAAAAAATTGTGATACACTGTCTAATTCACAAATTGAGATAAAGTGAGAGCAGTTCTCCTCAGCCTGCACAAACCTTAAAACTTGCTCCTTCTCCCTTAGCGCTGAAGGAGAATTTGTTGCCTGAAACATTGTCTGTGTTTTAGCCGGTCCAATGAAAACTCATCTGTGCCGAAGAACCGTGCCTTGCATGATGCCTTCGGCAAGACTCTGCAAAAACATTACTGCTGGAGCTCCATATAGCCGTGGCTATTCACCTGGCAGGCAGGTCTCAAGAGTTCTTTATTCCTGTCAGACACAAACCATTATAGACCAGCATTCTCCAAGAGACAGATCTGCTTGTGGGACATATAAATACTAGTTTTCCTTCCATTGATGTCAATAGGAGCAAGGATGCAGGTATGATGTTATGAGATGCTAAGTTCTTAAAATATGTTCTGAATGATTTCTATTTTTAAGAGCTGTTTTGCTTTGGAGGATGAAAGGTCTTAATATGAGGAACAAGGTCTGTCTCAGAGATGTGGAAGAACATCTATTCATCCAAAAGCTTAGCTATTTCAGGAATAATCTGTAAATTATTTTAAGAGTTTGTTTAAACCGTTGTTAACTATACCTGGCAGATTTCTGGCAAATGCATTATTGTTTCTTTAGACTTCTCCATTCCTACAAGGAAACTTTTTGGGAGACGGGACTTGTCACTTCTCCTGTCGACACTGTTCTTCTTTGTATAAATAATTACACATTCACTGGGACTGGGACTAACACCTCCACCCTCCCCAGGAGGGTTACTGAACCATCAGACTAGAGCATTGTTTTTTCTCTCACCAGCTGGCTCCATGAATATTTAAGTATATTTTACAAAGTGGGACTGTTCCAGTCAAAGGGGCTGATGGTCAGGTCACTGCTGTGAGGGAGAAACCTAAATTTGCAGAGGAGAAGAGAATTCCTCTCAAACACAGGTAGGAGTTAGATATTGTGAGGCATGCACTGACTTCTTCAGGAGCACCAGTGTGATCCTCACCTTCTCTGTGGGATTTACACATCAATTTGTGTCATTATTTTGACAACCACTTCCATTAAAAATGCACTCTTAGCATTAAATAGAATAGTTTGCACCAAATGAAATTGAGTTTGGAAACTTGATTTCATTTAGAAATACAAAAAAACCCCCCATATTCAGGTCCTGGGTACTGAGATTTTCTTTCCTGCCCAAGTATTCAGTCAATTATTAGCCCATACTAAATTAGAAAGTCTTCCCAAATAATATCTTGTTTACCAGTATGGGCTCCACAAATTGTATGCCTTTTATCTTAGTCTAATCAAAGATCAGGTGGATAATCTCTGCTTTCTCCTTAAAAACTGTGAATTTTATAAATCATACCTTGTTGTCATAGAGTGAAGGGTTTCTGTGAAAGGCAGGGTAACTTGGGAATCCACAGCCTGGAAAAACGTCATTTTCCCCAATTGAAAAACATTTGATTTAACAAACAAACTTGTATTTTAAGCGTAGTTCAAACACCAAACTAAACCAAAACAGAAAAACAGGGATTAGGAGTGGAACAGATTGCTAAACTCTCCAAAATTGAATGGCAGATTTAACCCCTGGTTCTTTTATTAATACAAAGTAGCTGAAGAATTTGGCAATGGAGTGAATATTGTCACAATAATCTTTGAACACAAGGATGCAGTAAAATCAAAAGTCATGTTGTGTTTTGATCAGACCTCTGATCACTTTTTTACAATTAAAACCTTTTGGGTCTAAGTCTTGCATTAGACTTTGACTGGAAATGTATGCTGGAGTTTTCTTCTGCATTACAGAAAATGTAAAAGTGACACAACAGGTATAAATTCAGAAAATAACAACCCAGGGCAGACCAGAGACACAGTACACTGAGTTTAGAATCTGCTTAGCTGAATTAGATGTACTGGACTTTCACTTACATTTAAAGGAGATAATTGAATAAGGGTAATTAAGAGGAGACTTTGGTGTCAGTAATGCCAGAAAATTCTTAAGGGATCCACAGAGGCACACTTTTACCTGGGTAAAACCTGTAACCATGAGAGAGATGATAACCAAGAGACAGGCCAGCAAACATTTTAGGGTGGTGTCAAGGCAGAGAGGAGTGTCAGCAGTGTTTAAGGTCATAAGAGCCCAAAGCTTTTAAAACTTAGCTGGAAAGCTGAATACAGAGATGTTGTACTGCACAGACAGTATAACAATCATGATCTATTGGCTGCACTTATAACCAGTGGCTCCATATCAATCAGTTCCTCTCATTCCCTTTCAAGAATCTATATACTTCACATCACATATCTCCATCTGCACCTATTTACAGCAGGAATTCCTTGCTATTTGACACTGCACAGGATAATTATTATCAGTGCACCGCAATACATCTGGAAAGATGAAGGAATGCTGGCTCAGCATACCTCAGCCAAAGCAGTGCACCTCTTAAAGAAGGATGGCTTACAGAAAACAGGAGCACAAGAGCTGCATCAGTCTTTCATGCACGCTGAAAGCCAGGCATAATTGCTTTGAAGTGGAAGAGTTACAGCAGTACAGCTCCCCAGCTGTAGAACAGGGAACAACAGAAATTGAAATAAATACTTACCAATCCTTGCAAATTCTCTGATTCCTTATTCAAAGATGCTACCCATCCACCAGAAAATATTATGTGGTAGAGGCAGGCAGTCTTCATTTCTTTCCTGCTGGGATTAAAATGAAACTTGGCTGCTATCTCAAGAATGAGCCCAAAGACCAGGCTTAGATTCTGGAAAGACTTCTCATCTCAAAGTATCCTTTCAGTAAGTGAGTTGAAAGGTTTAAACGTAAAGACTCTTTCAAAACAGTTGCCTGTGCTCAAGTGTCCATGTCCAAATTGAAGTAAAGTATAGTTTAGGAACACTGAAATTAAATTACAATATTACTTGCTCAGTCTGGCCTTTATTTTGTTTGGTGGATATGAGAAATTTCCTCAGAGACTAAATAAAAAATAACAAAGATAGTTTGAGGCTCTTGAAAGGATTAAAACAAGTAACTCCTGGAATACAAAAAGGATAAACTGCTGCATGATTCTGGCACTGCACTTTTGATTCCTAATGTACTAAAGGACTGTTGTTGAGTTAGAACTGAATGCAAGTTCCAAGCATTTTTATACCAAGTATATATCTAATTTAGGCATATAATGCAGCTTCTCTAACGCTTTTCCAGTGTTTAGCTTACTTTTGTAAGCTAACTTGGTAACTAAAATTACTACTATCTAGAAGTCTCTGGTCCCGGCTCCTAAAACTGCCATGTATGTTCCTTCAATTTTTTCTAACTTTTCCCCTTAATACTTTAACATTTCAATGACCTGTAATATTTTGCTCATAGGAAGAAGCACTTATCTAGTACTCAGATGTGTTGTCTGCAATACCATGCTGAGACTGATATTGACGGTGACATTTCTTTACATATTAAATAACAGTGATTCTGTGAAAATCATTATCCAGCAACATAACAGATAACAGATGTGTTTAAAAAACATAACATTAGGCTAAACTCTGAATTCTGGTCTGGAACGCATGTGTTCATCTCCCAGGGCAGTAATTCAGCACTTAGAAAAAGTAAACTCACTATTGTAATGCACATGGCACATAGCTGAGTTCCAGCCACCAGTGAAATAATTTGGCCCCAATTTTGCATTCTGTGACCCCTGTACTCTGATGGGAAGCAGGCCATAGGGACTGACTCTAATT
This sequence comes from Mystacornis crossleyi, assembly GCA_013400655.1. Taxonomy (NCBI): domain Eukaryota; kingdom Metazoa; phylum Chordata; class Aves; order Passeriformes; family Timaliidae; genus Mystacornis; species Mystacornis crossleyi. The sequence continues at coordinate 15,784 of VYZQ01006634.1, read as the reverse complement.
CCTGTAGTCAGAACTACCCAGCACTGGTACAATTTACTGTTGCACAGGAACATCAGTGGTGCAACACCCACCTTCTTGCCAGGGACACTACACTGAATAAGGACAACTTGGCTGAATAAGGACAACTGAGGGCATAGCATGAACAACAGCAGGAATCCAGGATGTCTTTCTGTACCATCAATATGATGATGTACCTGGCAGAGAATGACTGTATCGAGAAACTCCCTCGAACAATTACTTCAGCTCTCTTTTGGCTTTGCCTAATCTGCCTGTTAAAGAAAGGGTATTTTCCCTGTTCTGAATTTTCATCTTTGAGGAAGGAAGTCCTTCAGATGTAGGCTCCCCCAGTTTATCATTCAGATGCAGCTGCTGAGCTGCCCAGTTAAGTCAGGGACTCCTTTTCAAGCTAAGGAAACAAGTGCAGGAATTACTACAACTGATGGAAATTTGATTGTATTCTCCCATCTCTTGTTGCACGGCTTGTCACATCATTTGCACATTTTGTAAAGTGCTTTTTCCTTGTTGTCCCCTTTTTAGTAATTCGGAAGCAGATAGTGACTCTTCCTGTCAGTAAAAGTAGGAAATCAGTATTTTAGTTGGCTGAACTAAAATTGCTCAGAACACTTTTCTTCCTAAGAGCATTTGCAGTCAATAAATTAGATCCAATTGTTCTCCTTTTTATGTATAGCCTTATAAATAATAGTAGAGGGAAATTCAGGAAAAGCAATGAGAGCATTAGCAGGGAAGTTTCTCACAGGGCTTAGTTCTGATTTTCAAATCTGTGTTGCCAGTAACAGCAAACTAATTGCATGTGAAACTGCACCATGAGACTCAGGTGCCACGTATCACCTGTGCAGTAGAGTGTGACAGCATAACACATTTGATTCTCTTTAGAAATATCTCTATCCTGCAACTACAGCATTCAGAAGACAGGAAAGAAAAAAAATGGGGGGGAAGGGAACTGAAATTAGATGCCTTAATACAAACCTACTTATGTATAGATAATGTAAAACTCTTTCTTGAACTAAAGCACACACACAAAAAAGAGGTACCTTCTTTGCTTGAGGTTCCAATTTTATTTTCAACAGCATTCTTGCTGAAAGCACTCTCTCATCCTGAAAGAGACTTCTCTGGAGCATCCTTGATGCCCTTTGCAACTTTTCTTTCCATCCTTCTGCACAAAGTGTACCTAACAGCCTCTCACTGCACACGCTCCTGAGTGCATTCCCATGTGCCTTTACCCTATGCCTCCAGTGTCACTTGCAGCCAGCTCGAAGGGAAGGTGGCTGTGACCATCACCTGTTTGTTAGCACCAGTTGTGTCATGTAACAGTGCAGTGGCTCCACACTCACTTTCTTCATTCAGGTCAGTGCTGAGTTTAACAGTGTCTAGTGGAGGTGGTGCTTTTGGAGGGGAAAGGATGCTCTTGTACAGTAGATTGATCAAAATATCAGCTCTTTTCATTTCTCAGTCTATAAACCAGACTCTGATCTAAGTTTCCAGAAATTTATTCATATACAGATATAAGTGAGTCTTGTCATTAAATGAGAACAACAGCTCCAAGGATGATTTTATATATATATATATATCCCTCAGAAAAGTAGTTCTATTTTGTACCAAGAAACAGAAAGTCTATTTTTTTCATTTTAGTGACACAATTTTCTAGCTGCTCTCTTATTTCCTTCTTCAAGCACAACACAATTCATGGTCTCATGTTTCTTTCCCACATCACCAAAGCTAAGGGAATCTGTTTTGTAGGTTTGTTTCATAATATTATCTACTTGAAGACTTGTTGATTTAGTTTATATCAAGACTGGCTAGCTGATCTATCTTAGCTTTTACAGCTCTCTAGATCTCTAGCATCCCGTGACCCTTGATGATGCCCTGCCCCGTACTGGAGCTCAGGAGTTGTCCTGCAGAGACTGAGGTGCTTTGCTCCTCTCCTCTCCTCTCTTCTCTGCTGCTGGAAGATTTGGCCATAGGAATGCCTGATTCACAGGTACCTGCTGGCAGTTCAGGGGTTCTGCCTTTTTTTATTTTAGGGCCTTCTACTCCATGCTTTATGCTCCTGATCCTTTTAAGTATTGAGTATTTTCCTCTGACTACTGTGTTTGAAATGCACTTTAGGGACATAGCACTTGCTTTAAAATATTTTTTTAGAATCCATTCTTCTGACTGGTCCTTTAGCCATTTCTACACCTGCTGTGTGATATGGTCATTGTAAGTGCCTGCTCTTGTTCAGTGGACCCTGATATGCTTCACTGGAAGTGCTGAAACAATCCTTTAGGAGTCTTGTACTATGAAGGAGTATCTGTTCACAACATTATGAATGTTTCCAGCATCGTCCTTGATAGCGGGCACTCTGGCTAATCATTATTAGATCTCTTTGGTTACAGGAATGCTTGCAATTTAGCAGTAGTTATCTAATTTATAGTTTTTATATTATGATGCAAAACAGTTCAAGTAATGATAAATCAGCACCATTCTCCTTAATATTTTCTTGTGCTGGCAAGTAAGCAATTGACTTTGAAGAACAGAAGATAAAACATTTTTTAAAAAGAATTACTGGATACCAGTTTGTATTCCTATAAAAAGAGGCAAGTAGAAGCTGATATTAGTATTACCCAAACTGACAAATGCAAACACCAGAAGGTAATTTAGAAAAGCCATACTGAAAAACTGTATTGCTTTTATGATAAATGCATCTTGTACGGTCTCTGCTAAATGCTAAAATGAAATATGAAGTTTTGCAACTGTATTAAATATGTCACTACTTGAGGTAAAACTAGCAAAGAGACAAAAAAAAAGTTAATTAAAGAATGTAAACTTAGTCCCTAATAAGTTCCTAAATTCCTAAGGTGTAGGAATTGTCAATACTACATTTACATTTGGTACCTCAGTATCAAAAGAAACAGGGGAGGGGAGGTCTATGACTCATCACAGCCATTTTTTATATAAAGCCAGAAACCACACTGTCATTTGATAAATGAGCCAAGAGCAAAGCTTGACAGACAAAAAGAGAGAAGAGTGGGAATTCCAGCCTGAGGAAGGGTGGAGGCTCTGCAAGTTTTCCAGTGACAGTTCTTGTGTGGTTTATTTCTATAAAGTAGCAGATTCAGTTAAAGGCATAACATGGATAACTCTTTTGTCTTACAGATCTAAGCAAATTTGGGAATCTTAGGAACTGGCTGGGCATATCAGTTTGCAAGAGTCATTTTAGGTGCTTGGATTATCAAGAAGATAAAGATAAATCCCCTCTATTGCATGTTGTCCAATGCTATTATGAAAAGGGACACTTTTCAATTTCAGGAAATACCAAAGTTCTTTCGGAAGTGAAAATATCAAGATCTTGGCACTTCAGACTGTACTGAGAGAGTTGGGGTTGTTTAGCCTGGAGAAGGCTCAAGAGCAGCATTATTGCAGCCTTTCAATAAGTAAAGGGGACTTAAAAGACAGATGGGGGGAAACTTTTTAATAGTACCTGTAGCAACAGGACAAGGAGTAATGGTTTTAAACTTAAAGAGTGTAAAGTCAGATAAGATATGAGGAAGAAATTTTTTATTATGAGCGTGGCAACACCAAGAGAGGTGGTGGATGCCCCATCCCTGGAAATATTCAAGGTCAGATTGGATGGGGCCCTGAACAACCTCATCTAGTCCCTGCTCATTGCAGGGGTGTTGGACTAGATGAACTTTAAAGGTTCCTGCCAACTCAAACACTTCTGTGACTTATATGAAATAAAGTGTGGTTGTTGATAGTATTTATGCAAATTTAAATTAATTTTACAGTGTCAGCTGAACAAGGACCTGTACAGAAACACCAAGAGAGCACTAAGAGGTCTTTTGCCATGGTACAAGGTATTTTGTGCAGGCCACTCTCCACAGAGAAAAGATTTGGTGAGAAGCCGGAAAGCTGGAGCATAAACAAGCTTCATTTTCAGTCAGGTCATCAGGCCACTTTGGCCGCTGTGTGGCAACATCATGATTAACTTTGTCACAGGAAAGATGTCAGGGATACAGCCACAGGCAGTTTGCACCAACATTTATACAGTCTTTTCAAAGAATATCTCAGAGACAGTCTGTCACACAGGGTTACATTTCAGGAAGAGGTTTCCACTTTCCACTTCAGCAGTTGTCTCAATTTCAAGCAGACAAGGTCTCACTTGCCAGATAATCATTAGGAAATCTGTTTCTTGTTAGCTTTGTGTACAAAATATCTTTCTTCAGTGACTGATAGGAAGAAGCTCCCACCCCTAGATCACGAGCATCACCAGCTGAGCCCAGGATTTCTGGCAGCAGCTGGTGGAGGAAGAGGGGCACCTCAGACTGCCCATTTCTGCCAGACCACTGCAGGAGGCAATGACACCCTGGGACAGCAGGCATTTTTTATAATTACTATGGCACTAGCTCTGTAGTTCATCTCCTAAATGTCTGTCACTAAAGATTCATCATTCCAAGCCTGAAGATGTGTCACCTCAGGGACACGTGACAGAAAATAACTTTCTTTCTACCTTCAGAAAGAAACTACTGTAGAAAACTTGTGCTGCAATGTCAAGTGTCAAAAGTTAGACATTTTTCGTCCACATTATTAAGGACACTTTGCTTATGCAACTCTGTATTATTTTTGTCACATAACCTATGCATCATTTATGCAAAGAATACATACACAAGGCAGCATAATTAAGATTGCATGAGACTGTAAATCTGCCATCTTTTGGGTTTGAGCTTAAAACCTTTCTAGCTGAATTTATATTCACTACCTACAAACAATTCCTAACTGTGCATTCATGGTTTTATCCCCAAAAGACAGGGACTCTAACAGATGCTGATTGAGTAGCTTCCTGTCTTCAAAAATGAAATATCATCAGTATATGAAAGGGTTTATTTTATTTGGTTCCCTGCAAGAGTAGAGAACTGGGCTTGGTGAAGAAGAAAGGTCACTCCTGTTTCCGTGTTCCTAACAGATCATAATTTAGCTGAAGATTATTGTCAATGCTAACACGTTTATTTATAGGTAACTACTTACTGGCCTTTTACATTTCTGTTCCTTCTGCAGCCATTGATGGAAAGCAGCCAGATATCTCTGGGTTAGTTCGTGGGGGAATTCTGTCTAGCAACATCATTTACATTTGGTAAATGCAGTTTAATTTGAGAGACTTGTTTATAGTCTGTCATTTACTACTTGTGGTATTCATAATCTATTTAATAGTGGGGCACTAAAGAAGTACTTGAACACATTAGATTTAGGGTGTTTAGGGAACACACATTTAGGGTGTGTTCCCAGACAGGCAGTGCCAGGGAGTGATGCTGCTGTGTTCCCAGCTGGCAAAGGTGCAGGAGCTTGGCTGCATGGGCTGTGCATGGGCTGGGAGCTTTCCCAGCAGCCTGTTCACCACCTCAATTTGCTCAACAGGCCTGAAATGCCCCTTTGCTGCACAGATCTGTAGATATGCTTGGGTGGCAATGCAGAACCTGCTAAGGTGTCAACTGTTCAGAAGTTTAAAACTGCCTTTAGATGAGGCAAAAGTCTGCAGCAACCACATGTGAAAGGAGTCCTTGCACATGTAATCCATGGGAACTAACAGCCTTTGTTAGTGGTTTTGCATGGAGCACAGCTCTTCAGTGGATATAAAGCCTGAAATACTCTTTTTATAAAACAGAGGGTCTTCTCTAGAATAAAAAACGTTGATAGAAAGGAGCAGTAGGGAACATGTGCTGTGCTGTGAGGATTACACAACTTTCTGTCATACACACTGACTTCCAGATCTACCAGTTTTTATTATTATATTACCTTCATGACTATACCACTATACCAATAAATAAGTTAAGCTTTTAGCTGCTACCCAGCATCTTATTGGTCATAGTGTAAGTAAATGTCTCCTTTCTAGTTTTCTTACTTCCCATTTCTGTCACTTAAAATCAGTTCAAAACACAGCTGCAAACATAATTTCTGCTCTGACAACGTCATGATCTCTGTTTCCACAGCCCCCTTTTTGTGAACGGGACTCCCTGCCCCAATCCTCCACCAAGCCTTGCCTAGATGTGTTGCTCCTTCCTCCAGTCCCACTAGGGGGGTCTTGGGGCAGCCTCTCCTCATGGCTGCAGGCCAGGCCCTCTCACGTGGCTGCCAACATACCTGCACTACGAAAAACTTGGGCCTCTGCAAAACCCACACACCACTCCCAGCATCTGCTCTATCTTGCCTTCCAGTGCCTCTGCGCACACAAGAACACTGGCGGCACCTCTTACTCGCCAGCTGTCTTGCAGGCTGCCTCCAAAGATCTGTGATATTCCAACAGCAGATGCACCTCTTCTCCCACAGAAATCCTCTTGGAAATTTAGCAAGCACGGATCCAGGTTAGTCTACTGCCTCCTTCACCCGGCACTGTGGAAAGGATAGAGTGCAGGTATCACATCTGCTAAACTGCAGCATCCACCTTCTGTTTAATCCTCAGAGCATCCTATCTAATCACCAGCATTTCTCCACAGTCTTGGTAGTGGGACCACTCTTCCTTGTATTTTGCAAGAATAGGAATGTTAAGTGCTTCATAAATTGGCTAAAAATAAGAGAATAGGCTTATATTCTGCCTTATATGCAGGGGAATTTCCATTTAGTTTCTCCAGTCTTTGTTCAGTTGGCTATGCCTGAACACTTCTACAGATTAACCTCCTTCTCCTGCAAGAGGCACATATGGGATGAAGTACTTAAAAACAGTAAGAGGAACTGGCTCTTTTTAAAGCAATACACAGAAGATAAATTACCACTTATAGATGTGATAATCTGTATGTCGTTGTTCAATAGCACTCACAATATGGGGGTTGCCACGTTCAATAAGAATAGCGTGTTCAAAGTAAGAATACTGACTTAATTTTTCATTCCTTTTCTCAGTCAAACAACTTTGGCCCAAATCCTGTAAAACACCGAAGTACTGAGTTCATCACTGTATGCTCTGCCACAACCCTTTAAAGAGTATCTTTCACAGCCAGAGCGAAAAGGCTACTAAATGGGTCAAGATTACCCACTGGTAAACAAAATGAAGCACTGCAAGTTTACTTTAGAATTTAAATAAAGAAGAAATTTCAAAGTAGCATTACTATTTTTCAAACTTTGGCGGAGCTGCAGACGATTGCACAGCCGGTAACACTGAGTTCATTCATGCCCGGGACAAACACCCGCACTGTGCCACCTGAGGACGGCAGCGGGGCGTCGCGGGGGGCTGCGGGCTCGGGGCGGGGCCGCTCACGGTGCGGGGGGGTTGCGTTCGGGCAGCCCCCGCGGCGCGCGAAGTGTGCGGGGCCGGGGGTGTCCCCGGCCGAGGCCGCAGCCCCCGGGAGGCACCGGGGCGGGGCCGGGCACACCCGGGGCAGCGCCCGCGTCCCGCGCAGGGAGAGAGGGCGGCCTTGCCCGGGCCCTGCCCTGCCCTGGGGGCGGAGGGCCGCGGAAGCCTTTGCCTCCTCCCCCGGCCCCGGCACTCACAGGAGGAGCAGGCGGCGGTCGGAGCAGCGGCTCCGTGGCTCCAGCCCTGCCTCAGTCGCCGCTGCCGCCCTGAGATGCCGCCCGCCGTCCCTCTGCTGCTGCTGCTGCCGCCTCTGCTGCTGCTGGCGGCGGCTCGTCCCGCCGCCCCGCCGCACAGGTACCGCCCCCGCTGTCCCCTGTACAGGTACCGCGCTTCTCTGTGCCCGCACAGGTACCGCCCCCGCTGTCCCCTGTACAGGTACCGCGCTTCTCTGTGCCCGCACAGGTACCGCCCTCGCTGTCCCCGCACAGGTACCGCGCACCTGGCACAGGTACCGCGTCCCGCCGCCCCCCCGCACAGGTACCAGGTCCCACTGTTCCCGCACAGGTACTGTGCCGGCTCCTCTCCCTCCTTTCCCCGCAGTCGCGTTCCCACCGTGCCTCCGTGGGGTCCGCGGGTGTTTCACTGCCCGTGACTGCATCCCGGCAGGAACGTTTTCCCCGGAGCCTGGGACCCTGCGAGAGCCCGGTGCCGTGTAATCTGTAACCTCTCTAACATAACGGTATAATACGATGTGGCATCCTGATGTCTAAAGCTCGGCAGGGCGTTCCCTCACCCTCGTGTCCTCAGTAGTAGCAGTGGTTTCACACAGGTTTTCCAGGGCTCATCGCGCGTCCGTGTAGCGTGTCCAGAGCCGGCACCGGCACCTGAGCTCACCTGAGCTGAGCCCCGAGCACAGCTCGGCCACAGGGTTCAGCACCAGAAACGGGGCTCAGCACGGGGTGGGTTGTGCTACTGACCTACAGAAAAGTACCAGAGACTTCCTTGATTAAAACATATAAATTCAAAGCATAGAAAGGAATGAGAAGTAATTTTTATATCAGTGCTATTTTAACTACTATTATATGTACTATAAAAAGTCATTGCAAATGACTTTTTACTAATTATTTTTCACTATAATAGCAATTTGCTATGATGTATCACACCAGCACACCTTTGCTCTTATGAAGAAAAAAAGGAGGGAGGGATAACTGTCTGTGCCAACCCAGAATTTAGGCCCAAGTAGTTAATTTTTTCTACACCTAAGTTACATTGCACATTCTATGTCAATAGTGATACTATGTAAATAATTAAATATGTTTCATGTTAGAAATGATTTTAAGTATTTAAGCTGTTTAGATAGTTCGTGCCTCGACTAATATACAAAGAATAAATGAAATATATTTTACAATTAAATACTGTTTTTCCTGTTCTCAGGCCTACATTTGCATGTGGAGGAGTTGTATCTGGAGAGTCAGGGTTTATTGGGAGTGAAGGATTTCCTGGCGTCTACCCACCAAACAGCAAATGTACTTGGAAAATCACAGTAAGCATTTATAATACCACAAGATCAGTGCTGAAGACAATGAACAGCTATTTGTTGTTAAACTGTGTTTTACATGGGGTAACATATGTGCAGTAATGAACTCAGTAACTCAAAGTAGCTCAGCTATCTGGAGCTTTTAAGGGTTGATGTAATATGATAATAGTGGCTGAAATAGAACTGGCCTTGCCTCATACCAGAAACAAATTTTCATTGACTTCTCTGATGCACCTCTAACTGTTTTAACTTAACCTACTTAAAAGCAAACGTCTCCCCTTCCAGTCACTGAGGAAAGCGATAGTGAGTTCTATCAAAGAAAAGGTTTGAGGTGGAGATCATGAAAAGCAAAATTTCTTGGCAAGAAGACATATATAAAGTTTCAATCAAACCCCAAAAATTCAGGCAGGTTTGCTTGAAGTGTGCTGCTAGCAGTGTTCTGCCAGCCAGAACATCTGGAGTCTGTCATACAGCAGGCTGACAACAGTAGGGAAGTGTCGTTACATTTATAAATGACTATGTGAAATGGAACCATGTGGTACAATTGATGTTTTGATGCTGAAATGAGACTGTAGGGCAGAGATACCACATTCATGGAAACAGATTCCATTAAACAACTAGGACTAAATACTCCCATTTTGGATGTCCTTATCCACAGACTCAGAAAAAGGGATGTGAGTGAACAATTACTTTTCCTCACATCTGCACAAATTAAACCCTCTGAAACTGCCCACCAAATTTCCTCCCTTTTTTAGGCACAGTTCATCAAGAACTCTTTTGACATTTGGGCCTACAGAAAAATAAGTGTAAGAAGGCATAAAAAAATACGTCTGTGTGTTGACAGGATCACTAAAGACAACTTCAGTTCAAAGACTGCATCACAGGCTAGGTGTTGGCAGGAGAATAGAATATCACAGGATAATTGTTTCCTGCTACTGTAGAGATGCTGACGCAAAGCAGGAGACATTGATCTGTTTACAATGTTCAGTTTAAAACAACTCTCGTACCAAATGAGCGATGTGATTTTAATCATTATATCTGAAAGATCCCAGTGAAGCTGCAGAGTTGCTTTCTGCACCTTTCTGTTGCATTATTTTTGGGGCCTAGTTAGCAGTTACCTTTGATCTGTGTCTGACCTCATCCAGAAGAGTCAGATGTGAAACACGGTATATGCCCATAAACTTGCTTCCTTGCTCTCGAGGGGCTGAGGTGACAGCAATCAGCATGGCCCACCTCACAATCTGAAGAGCAGATGCAAGTTGCATTTGGAATCACACACACATGCCTTAAATAAAAGGGAAAAAGTGTCCAAAGTTAGTTTACCAGTATAACTCAGTATTCGATGTTTTGAAGTTCAAAATTGAATCTGGAGGGAAATAATAATTTTCCTTATAACAGCATTAAGTTTTTACCATTAAAAAACTTAGACAGCAAATGGAGGCACCACTGAAGAAACGATTACTGAATCATGCCATATATCTGCCCTTCAGATGGGGGATAGAGGAAGAGAACAAATGATTGTACTTAAGAAGTCCATACAGAGTGGTTTCATTGCAGACTTTATGTGGCTGTTGCTAACAAGATGCCAGCATCCCGGTTAGCCTGGGCATGGTGAGAAGTACTACTACAAAGCTGTAGCAGAGCTGTGTCTGCACTTGAGCTTTCTTGACAATGGGAGGAACTCGATGGCTTCTGTCATTTCATGATCACCCTGACTCCTAGTCTTCTGCTGTGCTGCCATTTGACTGCCTCCTACTTGTCCTCTGTAGTTTGCCCAAAGCCAGAGAAGAGCTGTACAACTGGAGTAATCCAGATTTGCTTGTGCCCTCACATCATTTAACCCCTGTTTTATTAAACAACATTGTTCACTAAGCCAAGCTGATTTCTTTTTCCCCCATCAACTGTAGAACACTCTGTGTCTGTAGGGTGTGCAGGAAGGATGTAGGGAAGGCAAGGACTACAAAACATGCAAGACTGAGCCTGTACTCTCTTAAAAAAGATGATGGTTTACCAAACTGGGGCAAAGTGGGCTCAAGGGTCTGGTTAGCCTGAATTTAAACAACAAAATCCTTTCACCAAATACTGCTGAGGCTCAGAATAGCTTGCAATAGCACCCAAGTAAGAAAGCCAATTACACTGCCATGCAGAAGTACTCTGTAGTTACTGTTAGTCTTCTTCATTTAGCATCTGCTCTTAGAAAGTGACTAAGACTTTTTGCCTGTCCGTTTTAGCCAAGGGCTGTGAACACCTTCCTGAAAACACTCTGCTAATGCAGGATCTGACAAGTCTGCAGGACTGAAAGAGACGTTGATTCACTTTGTGTCTGGGTCAGGAGAAGCACAAAGCTGTTGTTTTCTCAACTACAGGATCTCATCATCTGCACAAGAAATGTACAGAGAGGCAGAATGAGAGCTGATTTGTTCTTTAGAGGAAAGTAGGTTTAGAAAACATTACAGGTAACACCGATAAAGCAGTGTAGCATTCAGGTATCATCTGAAATTTTTCCAACTTTTGCTAAAGCTGGAAGAGTCTCTCTAACTCAGTTATGGTTCTGTTATTTCAAGAGACTGGGACTTTTTCAACTGGCTAAAGAAAACAGCTTCTCTATTCTACGAGCTCTCTAAGAAGTGTTCAGCACATGTTTGTGGTTCTATTACAATTTTGGCAGGCTACCCAGAAGCTTTTCACTGGCTTTGCTAAGAAGTCATTTGTAGAGCTATTTCCTTTCCTGTAGTAATGTATATAGCTTCATCTAAAATATGCCATATACACTTACTTTTAATACTCTGTAATCCTCCTTGGCCATCACCTCACATAAATGTGTCACATAGTCTGAGAAGCTGGACTGCTGTCCTGTGTTTTTCTGGCAAACTGCTTAGTTCCCATAAAACTCCAACAACTTTTATGTGCATCAATAATACTGAAAACTGTCAGAGTTATGTAAGGTTATGTTTTTATAGGTTCAGGAGCTGCGTTCCAGCAGGTTTGCTGACAGTAAGCAAGGTTTGAAAAATTTACTTATCAGGGTAGTTGGGAATCTGCCCTGAGGAAACAGAATATTTTAAATAATTTTTTTCTATGTTTTAAGCATTCATTTTCCTGTATCATTGTAAAACTTCCCTTCCAGTAGAAAACAGATCTTTACACATGGTTATATTGCCAGAAAAGAAAGAGATGAACAGAATCTAGTTCCCTTGTCAAGAAGAGCAAGCTAATACGAATTTTTAAAATTGGAGCTAGAGAACAAGCAACTAGGCAGGTTCTTCCCAGGATGTAACTCCAAATAACTTCCACATTCATTCTCAGCAGGGAGAAATAATACATTTGGCCTGCAGGTAGCTGATGTATTTTTCAACTCTACGTAGGATTGCTATAGCAAAACATACAATCAGCATTCTGGTTTTAAACATATATCAAAATATATCCAAGCCAATACAGGTTTAAAAGTTAGGTAAAATATATTTATGAAAGTTGGCACTTAAGGGGTTCCCTCCTCCAAAAAGATTATTTTCAAAGTGAATACTCTAAACCACATCATTTTGATGAAGAGGGCTTTGTATTCAGTCAGACCAACAGCAGAAAAACAGCTTCACTACTTTAAAGGTAACTGAACTTTGATTAACATTATATGAAATATCTGCAATGAATGATAACCAAAAACAATCTAAGGACCTTATTTTGAGGTGTGCTGTATATATGGAATAATCATGCCCTCTTGAAGATGTTAGTAATCTACACAGATTATTTTAGGGAATTATGCTCTACAAAAACTCCCACTAAAATTCATTTCTCCTTCAATAGGAGTAAGGCATCCTTTGCATGAGTTTAGCATCATAATTTTTGAACCTAAAGAAGTTCATAGAGTTAAAATAAGAAGGGAAGCAGAGAGTGAGTATGGGTCAGTTGCCCTCTTTGTGACAAGGAGAGGGAGAGGATGAAGTGCCTACGTTGTTGAAAGATACCAGCTGGATGGATAAAACAAAAATAAGGCACACCCTTGCAGAGGAAGCATCACATCATTCTTCCTTTGACTCCTCCCTCTTTTTTTTTCTTTTCTTTTAAGAGCTGAATTCCTTCCCAGTTCTTCCTCTGAGGTATCACATCTTCTTACTGGATCAGGCTTAGATGTGGCTCAAAGTAAACAATACTGAGTCACACTGGCCGTTGCTTGCTCCCCTGTGTTTCTCATGGAACAATATTTTAAATGTCCTGGGATAAACACTGGCAGATTTTAGCACATTAGTTTTCAACATTTAAAAGAGCAAAATGGTAGAAATGAAAGAAAAGTACAGTTTTGCAAAGATGCCTGTATTTATACAAGATTTCTTGGGAGAAGCAGCAAACTGGAACAGCTGCTGCCAGAATGTGGAACCACCGTCCTCTGCACTTCTGATTGTCATCTACTCAGATCACAAAATTTTAACTGATTTAACATACTGGAAAAAATTTGTTATTTTTGTGAATGACGGCTATTTTAATAAGCAAGTATATTTTAAAAATAAAGTATTAACAGTAAGTAGTGACTGTAACTAAGGGCCTGCCACATTTCTCTAAACGATTGACCTCCCCAAATTCAGCTGAATGTGAGCAAGGATTATTCTGACAACTAAAACCTGCAGTAGGCTCCTTGTTAAACATTCATGACCATGTGGCTGAGTTTTTCCTACACATTTTTTTACAGACTGTCATGAAACAGAAGTCAGTACATCTATGGGGAACAGTCTTGACCAAGTTCAAATAGACTAAACTGGCAGAAGTAGAGATTAAAAACGACAATGAAATATAATTAGAAAGTGTAATGTTGCATAGTATAGTATAGCCAGCAGTGGAGAGAGGAGAAGGAAGCACAACACTGCACAGAATGACTTACACCATGAACCAGAAAACCTAAGACTTGAGTGAATGGCTGGCTGCGGTTCGGAGTTTGGCAGCTTTGCCAGTGTCTTCTCCCTCCTGAGCAGGGGTCTGTCCCACGTCCTGGTTCCCTCTGTCCCCCGTGGGGCAGCACGAGAGTGTGGAATATGCAGGGGTAGGACTGAGTGCCTTGAGGCTGATGTGAGTAGAGCAGTGCTGGGTCAATGCACTCCTCGAACACAGCTGTCAGTGAGCACCACCAGCATTACTGAGGGGTAACCACTTGGCTAAATCTGAATGCAGCTCTACAAGGACAGCAAAAAGACCTTTTCTTACCCCAGAACCAGCCACCTCTCACATTTCCACTCCCTTCTTCAAACTCTGGGAGAGAGCAGGCATATTCAAAGAAGCAATTCAGGCTGAGAAAGTAGGGGAAAATCTCATAAGCACTGATAAAACTGTTTAATCTAATATGCTAGAGCAACTAAAGACGGGCAAGTTTTAGCCGAAGCTGCAAGACGCTGTTGTGGAATATGTTGGACAAACTTAACTGTAGGCATCATAATTTACTTCAAAACATGATGACCTTTAAAGGTCACCCCCTTTGCATCCTGTCGTACCAGTTGTACAAACTTATGAAAATGACTGTTCCACCCCAAAAGAGCATACGCTATTTTACATACATACTTCTGGAAAAAAGGCTTCTGTAATCTAACTGCCTAAATTTGACTTTATCTAACTAATTTTACTGTCAGCATTTCTGAACTGACTTGTCCAGTCACGCAGTTCGTAGCATAACCATAAATAATATTCAGGTCTTTTGGCAGGAATACCAAATTCATTTTAGCACATTTTCTCTTAAAATGACCACGCGTCGATGCTTCTTGGAGATTCAGACCATAGGACAAGTGAATGCAATAAGAGATTTAAATATGAGACCAGTGATTCAAGGAATAAATTCAAGATTAGGTGAGTTGTGGTTTTGATGTAGTAGTAGCAGCGATGTGTATCAGCACAGGGGACCTGAATGCATTTTTGAGAGAACTTTGAACTTAAAATACTCTGAAACCAGCAGCAGGAAGTGCAGTGGAGCTGGTCAGGCAGTGTGCACATGGACCCTGGCAGCTGAGAACAGCTCAAGCAGAAGTCTGTCCTGCTGCAGGATCAGTATCAACACTGGACATAAAAGCAGCCATGTGAATGAGTAACCTGAACACACCTACAGCACATTTTTTAGTACATCTAGAGCTGCTGCCTCTATTAGTGTCTTCTGTGGGTTAAGCAGTCACTTTAATTTATAGCACTTTCATCTGTAGCACTTTCATCTACACTTGACAAGCAATTTTTAACCGTTAAGACTCAATGTTAAAACAGTTTGACAATTTCATATAGGAACAGGTTAGTTTCAGTTTATTTCAAACCAGTGTTTTAAAATGAGTCACTGTTGAGGAATGAAAAAAATTCATGAACTCTTAAATAACATGGCTTAAATATGAACTTAATGCAGATATATTAAGTGTGTATTTAAAGCAGAAAATTATAGTAGTGTCTGAGTAAAGCAGAACAGCTGCAATTATTTTAATAGCTAACCACTCTAGCACGATATGGATTGAATGCAGATAATTACACTTGCCTGTCTAGGGTCCCTCTATACTTTAAAATACTGTTTCCCTTCTTCCGGTTCTGTTACACAGCGTTAAGTGCTTTATTAGAATAGTTTTCACTTCTCAGTATGCTGCTTTTTCTCTTAAAAGCTTGTAACTGTATCCCAGGAAATGTTCTCCTCCTTGTAAACTATTATGTTCTCTTAATTTACATCCTTCTCTGTACTCTTGTCTCTTTTGCAATGTCCACAGACGCAGACATGTAAGAAGATTTGCCCTGTCTTATGTTTCCTCAGATGTTTCAGAAAACAAAACTCTCTTCTATACTGAGGACACCCACTAATGGTTCTTTTGAATTCTCTGTTTATAGTTTTACATTTTATTACCAAATACAATTCACTGCAGCTACTCCAGTAACTAAATGTTAGAGTTGTACAGTTAGCCATAAAGTTTCCAGTTTTATTTACAGATGTAAGATGTTGTCATGGGTTATCAGTAAATAAAAAAAAA
>VYZQ01006617.1:48944-62528 GCA_013400655.1 Mystacornis crossleyi | reverse complement strand
AATTTAAATTCTAGTCTTGTTGATGCCAATCCTTTCTTGAGGCACTCTATCCATTAACTACTAATTTTTCAGGGAATGCTAGAATGCCTTTCCAGATTATTATTACAAAAGCAGTCTTTTTCTCCGATTTAATTGTTGCTTGCACATAAGCAATCATCCAGCCTTCTTCCCACTAGAGAAATGTTATTGTTATTAAATGGCTGGCAGGATTGAAGTCACCTGTCTTGAAGATAATGTCCACTGTTGACAATGCAGTTGAGTTCCTGTTATCTTGCTAAAGTGAAACATGAAGAAGAAAGCAGCAGATCAATTCTGGTTTTTTGGTTTTACTGAAGAAAGTAATTTTAGCCTGGAAAAGAAAGTTAAATTCCTTTGATCAGTGCCATATGCTTAAATTTATAATAGGCTTTTGTATTCCCGCTTAGCTGGATCAGATTGAAAGTTGGATAATTATCAGTGAGGGTTAGAAATAAAATAATCAGTTTGCATGTCAAAATATCTTCATTTCTAAGTCAGTTGTGCTGTCTTTCTGGTACAATGAAAACTGGCTCTGGGTTTAACAGCAACAGCACAATAATCAAACTTCCTTTCCTTGCAATTGGTTATTTTGCCTTGAGGACAGGGGATTTAGGACAAATATTTCCAACTATGGCTGCTGTGCTGGTATTAGCGCTGAAAGGTTTGTTTTGGTAAAAATTATAAACACACCCCACTAAAGCAGAAACCCGTCAAGATGTAAATATTCCATTCCTATTTATCTTCATTTTTTCACAGTAATATTCATATGTGAACCACCTACACTCCAGAGTTTGACCAGAATCATTATTTCAGTGTTAACTTTGAATGCTCAGATTCAATAAGTTTAATTGACTTAGACAGTTGCATGTTTTGGAGACAGATCAGCAAGTCTGCTTGGTATTTCAGACTAAAATGAGTTTATTGACATTATCTATACTGATGTAATGACATTTATAAAGGTACCAGCAAATAGGGCTACTGTATGTCCTACTATGTGCCTTTGCTTTGTACCCACTGTGAAGTAAAAAAAAAAACCCAAACCAAACAACAAACCCCCACTGCCTCAAAACAAAGCAACAAAAATCAAACCCAGTAATGTTAGTGGTTTTTCAAAAGTAAAATTTTTACATCAGAATATCTGCAAAAGAAGCAAGAGCAAACATCTGGTCTTTTAGCTGTTGCCATCCACTCTTCGTTACTTCATTAAGAGTCTATCCAGGTGAGTTTGGGAAATGTGTGCCAACATTTTGTGTACCTGCTTCTAATTAAAAAGCTTCTAGTTGCTTAAGAAACGTTATGGCCTAGAGGCTCTTATAAAACCAAGAATATCTAAGATACATAAGGGAAGCACTAAAGTCTCCACTGAGATTGTGTCCTTTGTACTGTGTTTTATTATATAACATTAAGCTAGGCTCCAGCAGTCGTAGGTGTTGGGAAAAGATAAGAGATTGTTGCTGTGCGTGACGTGTATTGCCATGGAAATACTGTTCTTCAGAAGAAATAAGCCTCCTTCCTATTGTGCATTATGGATTGCTAATAAAGCATGTAAAAGAAAAAGAAAAAACATAAATGAACTTACTTGAGCAGTAGGCAATAATAAATGTCTTTTAGGATATTGAAGTAAGATATTGAGGGCTGGATTACAAAATTGCATTTGTTCTACAGCGGGCAACAAGACAATTATCAGATGTCTCTGAACACTTTTCAAAACTCGTTTGGTAAAGAAGGCTGGAATTTGAGTTTGGAACATTGTAATTCATTTCATAAAACCACTGTCCAAGAAATCTGTTTTCAGTAATTTGAAAAAAAGGTAGGACTTCCTTCTCAACCCGGGATTTCAATTGTGTTTATATTATCCAATAAAATAATATAATAACTTTTGGATATTATATACCAACTAAAGAATAGGTAACTAAAGGTAGCTAAAAATTCTGTAGTAATTTGTATAGAAATAGGCTATTTGTTTTCTTACTTCTGGTTTTAATTTGGGTAAGAGCAGCTGGCAGTTGTTCTTCAGTAAATGGATACCAGAATCAATAGTGTTTGGGAAGTGTTCATTAGTGGAAGCATTAATTATTTTTAATTCTTGGAAATTCCATTTATTATTCTCTGAGATTAAAATTCTTTCCCTGATTTTCTGTCACACTGCCTAGAAAGACTAAAAGATGTTTTCAGACAGTTCTTAAGAGTTTCATTTGTTTCACTATCTTTTTTTTTCTTATTAAAAATTCTGAAAGAAGGATGAGAGCAGAGATGTACTCAATCTTACCAGTTTGCTGAAGATGCTTAGGAGTCTGTTGACTATAGTGGGTTTTGGACTTCCAAGAATGGGGAAAGATATTTGATTCATCACATTTTCTTAGCTCTACAGTATGAGAATAAATGGATAAAAAAGCAAGTATACATAAACAATTTCGTTGCTGTATCTAACTGGCTGAAATTGCTGTCATCAGATAATACCTAAGGCAAGTTATTTATCTGTGTTCAAATAAGTATTAGGGAGACAATTCTGGTTGCCTCAACAAGGATAACAAGAGGAAGGCAAGCCAGTTCTTGCTAATCAAGTGCTGTTTTTATATGGAAATCAGTCTGATTTTTGACAACTCTTTTAAAGAATTGTTGTTTAATTGAAGAAGTTAATCATTACTATTGCATGTCTACTGATTGTGTCATGATCCTAATAGGCATGTAAAATTCCTAATGGCACAGTAATAATTCTAGCTATTTCAGGAATGAGAAAATATGCTGCTTCATTGTGATTGGGATTAATGCTACTGACTTGGGAAAAAGGAGTCCTACAGTTATCAATTCCTTTTCTCTACCAACATGTATTATTTTAGTTATGTTAATTTACCACTCTATTTCTTTGTTGTCTTTTACAACTGACAAAAGACATTAGCTACTGGCATGCAGATAATATATGCAGAAACAGGATCCTGAATTTTGAGAACTGACCAAAAAAAAATCTAAATTAATGGATTTCCACAAATCCTCACAGATTGGTCTTTAAAAGACAAATTGCTCCTGCTTGTTAAGTTTTTTTTTCCTGGTATTTTTGCTAGTTCTTTTAGGTGTGCCTTCTAATGGTAAGAAAAAAAACTAGGTCCTGTTTTGCAGTCTTTGCCCTTTGTTAGAATTCTGGACTTCTAATTCTATGAAGTGCAGACTATATCCACATCCTTTTATTAAAGCAGGCAGGAAAAAACCATGCTGTGTAGGTTTTGTTTTAGTCAACCAATTTTTCCAAGACAGCTTTAAAAATGCTTGACTCGTTACTAAAAAGATATGCTGCAAACACATTGTATACTGTGAGGCACTGTCTTCCTCTGAAGTGCTTCCATACCCTGGTTGCCATGGCAAGAGAGAAAAAGAATAAAAAATTCCTGTAGCGAATACCTTTATAATTCCAAAATCATAGCTCAGCAGGGCTGTGTGCTTAATAACTCATAAAAAATACTGTGGATTTTTCAGAAGGCTGCGAGGGAATTTCTCCACTGCTCTGTCTGTTCCTGCCCAGCTGATTGCACACGCTGCTGAGGGGCAGCGCTGACCCGGAGGGGATAGTTGGTGATGGTGTGATTTCAACTTTGCCGTGGGTGTGAGCGTGTTCAGACCTTCAGGAGAAGGAGAAGTGAGGCTGCTCCCCTGGCCGTGGAGGCAGGTGGGCTGCAGCAGTGCTGCTCCAGCAGCGGGGGTGGTGTGGGAGGACAGGGCGGCTGCTGCAGCCCCTTGTGCCTCCTCCTCCTCTGGAGGAGGGATGGGGGCAGCAGGTTTTTCAGCTTGAGGATGGGTTTGTGGGCTGATGCAGCTGGAAGCCTGTTCTTGTGCAGCCTCACGTTCAGGGAAGGCTGCCTGAGCCCACATGGTTGGTGGCTTCCAGGAAGGCTGAAGATGCCACCTCTCAGTCACCATCTTTCACGGACATGAGCTGTCCCCTCGGTGCCAGGTTCCAGCTCACACCCCTCCTGGCACCCTAACGGGCCTGAATATCCCTGTGGTATGCTATGTGCAAATACACAAGGTTTTCAAACGCTCTGGGCTTTATGCTGGAACTGGGGCAACATTTTTACTTGGGGTGTTTGAATACCTTGTTTTGAATACAGGGTACAGATCTCCAATATCCTGACTACTTTAAAAATGTCCCAAGTCCCCCTAAGCCATAGGAATGTAATTTTTGAAGCTTTTCCAGAGAAGCCTGACCCAGGGGCACCAGTACCAAATAAATCATGTTAGTACTTGCAGTATTTTGCAGAGTTCAGGTTGCGACCTGCAGTAGAGTTGAGAGCATTTTGAGACTTTCGGTGATAGATGACAGTGCCCACAGACATAGCAACTTGATGCAGCATCCTACTGCTAGCACCATCTGCTACAATTTTTAAATATAGAAGGGGATTTTTCTTAGTCAGCATGTTTCTGTCAGAATGAGCTCTTCATAGGCCTAATCTGAATGCCTCTGCAGAGCTTTAAACTTCATCAGCTTTCTAATGGAATAACCCAGTCTAATCTTTTCAAAGTGTTTGCTTTTTCTTAGCAAATGGAATCAATTTTTACTCTTCAGTGATTTCTGTGGCTGTGTCTGCACTTATGTCTAAAACATTTCCTGTCTTTGCACTATAATTTGTATTTCTATCAAGAACAATTTTAGGGTCTAAGAAGTCATCAGCTGCTGAAATATGTGGAGAGCTGCCTTTTTGCTTGAATGTTCCTACCACAAAGTGAAATGTGTGAGGATGTCATCAAACAGCTTACTTAGCTTCATCTCAGCCCCAGTTTTTATTTAATGTGTGCCTCCAAAATGTGTATGAAAACAATGCTAAAGGCATGCCAACTATCTGCAAAATGCCAGAGACTTTTCTTTAGATTGTTTAAGCATCTGTCACCTGGGAATCATGATGGTTAAAAATATTTATAAAGCATTCTGAAGGCCACAGATAAAAATACCTGTGTGTATAATATTGCTTGCTGGTAGTTAAGATAGTGCTGTGTGGGTTCTGATCCCAGCCCTGCAGGTTCCTCACTCTCTGTTTATTGTGCCAGCGAAGCTTCTTGTCATCTAAAATTTCCATTGCTCACACTGTCCTGTGCTTCTGTGCTGGTTATCTGCATGGAAAAGGGCTGTTTCTGAACATGAGGATAAACACACTTGGAGGTAACAACAGTACACACTGCAGGAAAATTTTTTCCTGAGCTGACAGAAGGCTTAGGCCAATACAAGCCATCAAACAAGCTAGTTCAATCCACTGGCTGTATTTCCTTCCCTCACTAGGAGACAAAACGCCCTGTTCACATCTGAAACATTTTTATGTTCAAGGCTCAGGATGGGCTCAGGCAAAGGCCAGGGTGGAGGGCCACTGCTCACTTGCCCGAGTCTGTAAGGCAATATGATCTTTGAAGGAATGCACAACTTGTCCTTGCATTCACAGGCTTCCCCTCGCCTCCTCCCATGTCCTTTGGACCCTAAGGAAGGTGTGACACAATAGGGATGTCCCGCAGGGTTGACACCCGCACGCCACTTCTTCCTCTGATTGTTCCCCCACAGCTGTTCTGCAAACATTTCCTGCCCTTCCTGCCCCTGAGTAGCAGCTCAAGATACTAAATGTACAAGGAATTGCTCACTGTGTAAATGAAACATATCTTTCCATATGTTTGTGGTGCTTGCCCATCTTCGGGCTTTAACTTGGTCTACTTAAGAAAGATTTTATGTTTAGTCTTTGTTAGGATCTTGCTCAGAAGCTGGTTATTTTGCCGAGATGAGTGCCTGTTTGTCTTCCCAAAATATTTTAGGGCATCGTTATAATGTATTGACCTGAAATGCCTCAATAATTTGAATAGGTAAACAGGTGACTTGGAGTGTGAATTTATTTATGTATCAGTCCATAGTGCTCCTTCCTGAGCTGTTAGTTCATTCTTCAAACATACACCTCATTTAGATGCTGAACTGAGAATTTATATGTATATTAAATAAAGAGCCTCCAGAAAAATAGCTGCAGTAATCATTCTTCATAGCTACATATCATGTCTGACACATAAAATGAAAGAACTAAGTGGCTAGCTGAAGCCTTGGACAGCAGATTAAATGTATGACTAATAAGGCCTGAAAGCCAAGATTGGTGGCAGACATGTTCATCCTGGCCAGTGTGAGTGTAAGAAGCCAGAGATTATCTTACTTGAAGAGCCTTAATGAGAAAAAGAGTGAGAATCACTTGCACTCAGATCAGAGTGTGGTAGATGCTCTTCAGTGTGGACTTGTCAGACCTAGAGGAGGTTGTTGCTTCAATGTCCCTTCCTGTCTGAATTAGTATATTTGCAAAATAGAAATAACAAATCCTCTTTTTCTGCATCTTCTGTTCAGCAAGCCTCTCTGCATATACCATTTGTTTGTTGGGATTTTTTATCCTCGTAAGTTAGCAAACTTCAACCTCGACTGGCTGAAGTTAGTGCTGCAGTGAGATGCAAGTAAAACATTCCAAAAGGGGCGAGTGCTGTGAAAATATAATGGCAGCAAATGTGAGTGTTGAAGGTAATCTCTGAAATTCTGTTCTAATTTTGAGATTTGAATTCAGTATTAGCTGAATACAGTATGTGACTGAGAAGTAGGGCTCAGTACCCGGTTTTTTTGGTTTTTTTTTTTTTTTTTCAGAAAATCTGCGGTTAGATTTCCTATAATGGTGTTATGCACAGGAAAAGCACTGAAGGCATGAATGATTATGGATACTCATGATAAAAGGGACCTCAAACAACCATAGTCTTCCCTTCTGTGCACTTGTTTTATTTTTTTGCTTTGCTAGGATTCTAGTCCGATTTCAGGAAACCGGTTCAGGTTTTCTGTGCTTCCCTTTCTATTTCAACAGTGGACTATTTTTCGAACACATATAAATACTATATGTTCCTTTTCCGAGTTAAGTAAAGGTGGCTCGTCCACCTTGGACAAATCCGGTAATTTGGTCCAAATCGGGTGGTAATTGACGCGTTATGAAATATTAAGTCCTGTCCCTACTTACCTTTCCCTACCTACTGGCTTGTGGCTGCCCTGCGTCCCTAGCCCCCGCCGAAACTTTATTAAATTACAATGCAATACAGTATAACAAAGGAATAAAACAACTTACAAACAAACAAAAGAAAAAGAGTGTCAAATGCATAGTCTGAATGGTGGACAACTCCATGAATTCTTGTGAGAGCCAAGATAAGCAATATTTCTTTAAATCTGCACGCTACTGTTAATCTATATAAACCATATTTGGCCCCAAATAATTAGCTGAGTGATTGGAAACAATTTCTGTAAGTCTGCATGGCAATGACTACAGTCCCTAGCAAACTCAGAATTCTGACTCAAGTGGTCCATCACAATTCCAATGATGATTCCAGTTCAAGAATTGTAGTAATTAAGGGCTCAAACATAATATTCATAAATATGAAGTACATTTTCCTGTCTGTCTGAAGAAGACTGCTTTTCTGATCTAGCCTTCCTATTGACATTGTTAAAATTAATAAGATATATTTACCTGATTTGAGAAATGCTGAGTTCTGGTAAGGTTGTAATGGATGTTGAACTTGCAAGGAGCCCACAGGTGATCTGTGAGCAGCCATGGGTTTCACTGACTTGTGTATCAGCTCTCTGACTTGCAGGGCAGTTTTTATGTAATGAATTCTTGGGGGATCTCCATCAATCCTGGCCACCTCAGGCAGCTGCAGCACAGACAGGAGCTGCATTGCAGGACTGAGTACTGGAGTGCAGTTGATGCTGATGATCAAATGATGGAATTGCAGGTGATATATAGTACAAATTTTACAGCTCTGCCTGCTGTGAAATGTTTGGGGGAAGCTGAAATCCTCCAGATGATCTCAGGAAGGAAATTTTTTTAAATCTACATCACTGATGGAGGCATGATAATATATTGCTTCCATAGAGCTCCTGTCAGTAAATCATAGCTGTGAGAAAGTTGCTAGGGAGATAATTCTGGACACTGAAGGATTCATATTTTTGAAGCAATTGTCACAAAACTGACAGCTGATGTACCATCTCTGTTGGTATATTTGCTTTTTCTGGGTGATACAAAGATAAATACACAAAAGGGAAAAAACCCTTCTGCTGGTGTATTGTTATGTATCAGCAAATGATCTTTGAGTAACACGTGACCTTAACTTCTGGAGCATGATATTCATTCTCTAATGCATAGCTCATGATTGAAGTTACTTCTGTGTTTAATTTTTATTAGTTTTATATTGGTGTGTTTAATTTCATACCCGCTGCCCACCACACACTCAACAGTTATGTCAATGTCCTATTTTTAGTCTCTGATGAAAAGATATATTTCTATGTAGTTTTTTTAAGATTCAAATCAAGGCTACTAGAATTGCTACAAACCACTTTTGAGGCAAAGGGAGAAAGTTGATCCCTAAAAACTGTTACCCCCTTAGTACATTTTAAGCTCTGAAATTCCCTTGATTTATTTCTTTTTACTAAGAAGGCAAGTAACGATGAAAATTTTCAGGTGCTCAAATTTGTTAATAAGTATGTACATTTATTTGTGGAAGAGTTCCAAAATGCAGGTACTTTCCCAAACTTTACAAAGATCTTTAGCCCGTTTTCTTGGCTGGAAGCCTCTCCATATTCCTGCCTTGAGCAGACAACTTTAGCTATTCGAGAGCAGACCAAAATCACTCATTTCTTTCCCCAAGTTTGGCTTTTGCTCTGGTGTGGAAATTTGAATTGGTTCACAGTAGGACACATTTGTTCTTAGCTGATGTGCCAGTTTATTTTCTGGGTAATGACTATAAGTGGGAGAAGTAAATTTCATACTGTAGATCTTTTTTTTTTTTTTTTTCCTTTATAGAAACTCATGGGGCACTAAAATTATCCCGGTTTTACCCTGTGAACTCCAATAAAGTCAGATTAAGGGGACTTCCTTTTCAAAATCAGTTATTTGGAAGATAACGTGCCCATTCAGCAGATTTGTCTCCCAAAGCCACCAGGGTGATTGACAGATCGTGCTCCTTGGAACTCATCTGCACTTTATAAATCTGTTCATGAAGGCTTATCTGTCCCCAACAGATGTAATAAATCTTTCCCTTGCTATTTAGGATCCTATTATTTGTACCCACTTTTTATGACCAATAATAATAAAAGCAACATTTTCAGTGTAAATTTTCTATACACAGATAATCACAAAATAATGGGGAAGGATCAAGCCTATAAAAAATGGACGATGAAAAATGTGTATTTTTTCATTTTAATTTGCTGTTGAAAATGGACATGGAATGGAGTAATAACTGGGTTCATGACAATTTTCATAATGTAATTCTACTTATAATGACATCAAAAACTTAAAAATTGTCAAGGAGGGTTTATAAAATTGGTTCTCTGGGTACTTACTGATGGGCTATTTCTCAGGTTGTGATGATTGTTATGGATATATTTGTATATTGTTTTGTTTTAATTTCAGCTATTTCTGGTAATAAATTCAGTAGCTGGAATACAGGATTTTTCTTGTTTTAATACATTCAAGTGGCTGTTTCCTAGAATGGTGTCAGTGTACTTTGTGGCAGGCCTCTATAATGCGGTAGGAAGAGGGCTGACATTCCATTTCTGGTGGATTTTCCAGGTGGAAGTACACGTGCCTGGGCTTCACACCCTGTGCTCAGTGAGCTGACCAAGCCCAGGAAGCACTGAGGCTCTGGAGTGGGGAAAATAAAATGTGTGCTGGGCTTGTGCTAATCCAAATGGGCCCTACACTATCCCAGCCTATTCCGGGCCATCTGTGAGTCCAGCTACATGATAGTTTTATCCCCTAGAAAGAGTGCTGCTGTAGACAGCAGCTACAGCTGCCTTTGTCAGACAAAATGCTCTGTTCTTCATCAAAATCAAAAAGGTTTATTCACAGTTGGGTGTTTGCTCTGCTTTCTTTGATATAAATTGCAGTCTAAAACTGAACTTTGGAGAAAGAAATTTCATCTTACTGAAATGCCTCCTGTGGATTTTCCTTTTTTTATTTTGTATTGAAGGAGAGTTGTTGAAATTGATTTGTTTCTATGGAGTTTTATAATGCAAATAAGTGACCAAAATTTTTAACGAACTAGTTCACTGCTGCTGACACTGATTTCAGTATAGAGTGACATACTAAAAATTCTGGATTTTTCTTCTATTTTTCCTGTGCATGAAGGCTATATTATACATATTATTACATTTCCAATGTCAAGTGTTGATAAATTGAGACCTTTCATTTTAATGTTACTTTTGTAGCTTAATAGCTTTTACAACTTCTGTTTCTTTTATGGGTATATTATTAATACTTTTTAGTTACTGCACACTTTTTTCCCCCTGGGTTCTTTGATTCATTTAAGTGTAGGATAGCTCTCCTTTGTGAGCATGACTATTTTGTGAAATTTGGGATTGTTACCTTTTTGGAGAAAGAAATTAGTGAAGAAATGCAACATCTTAAACTGTTGGATGCTCTCTTGGAAAATGGGTTTTCTCAGTCTTTATCCTATGCAGATACTATAATGATATATGTGTACAAAAAAAAGTAGGTGGAAAGGCTGTAGGATTTTGTTTTGTTTTGTATAATGTTCCACCTTCCTACTGCTTGACTTGGCAACTTTAGCAAAATTTTCCTAACATACTTTTTCCCGTTGTTGCCTATAATGTATGACTGAATGATTGCACTTACAAAAATTTGTATTTCCGTCCTTTTTCTGTTGTTGCCACTTAAATCTCATTTACTATTTGTCTCAGTTACACTGAGGAAATTCTTCCCATTTTGCTGTAAATTCAGAGAATGAGACTGTTTGCTCTGACATTACTTTTTTGATAACCTGACTAGCTTACATAATACTGTATGGCTTATTTTTTTGTGTTGCTTATTGCTTGCAAAAGTTTCAGGAATGTTGATTTCCTCCATGTTTTTGTTCAAACAGCTGTGCATATAATTTCCCTGCCTGAAAGTAAATGAAAAGTTTTTTGTGTTGTTTTTAAACATCTGTCTCCAATGGCTTGATAAAAATTCTTCTGGAGCCCATGTAGAATGGAAATAAATTCCTGTAGGTTAGTCAGGTTTCTGGGTTGGTGGTGATCTGCGATGAGCATGGTAGAGTCCTGCCTCCAAAAAAATGTTCCAAAACTATCAACTGATTCTATAAGTCAAGGATTTTTAGTCTGTTTGTGGTCTTAGAGCTTAGGGGAATTCAATTCAGCAATGCTGAAATACATGTAGATCCCTTCAGTAGCAGAATGCAAATTAAAATTAATAATTACAAATATATAGGTATAGTTTGAGATTCAAAACCTCAAATAACAATAATTAATGTTTCAAGTATCTGTCAGTAAACAACACCCCATCCCTCTTTGCTGTGGTGTTTCCTAGCAACTGCTGTGTTTCTCTGAACCTGTGTTGCCTTGACAATACTCGTGGCGTATTGTACATCTACACAGGACATTTCATTCAGAGGGCTTTACAGGCCAAGAATGTATTTGTGAAGCATCCTTGAAATGCAGCTGTTGTTTGGTGAAAATGAAAAGTGAGTAGACAAAACGCTACTGCATGATTTGGTAGGAGGAACGGGAGGATATGCAACAGGAGTTTGGGCTAATCCTGACAGGATTAGGACTCCCTTTATATGTAACAGGGAGAAGGTCTGGCTAAAGCTCACCCCTTCCGTGTTCAGGTTAGCAAGGCACCCTTTAGATGGTGAGGGAAAGCAGACGAATGGACAATGTTGTTAGGGCATCATTTGAGCAGACCAGTCAAGTTCAGCTAAGATATTGTTAATCCTGCTGTGTTCTTGGGGAATGTCACAAACCTCTAGTCCTTCTGCAGGCTAAGCCCCTTCACAGGCTGTGTTGCAATTCTGAATGCCCTTCCCTCCAACCCGAGTTCGCCCTGTGTGTCGGAGGCTCCAGCTCTCTGCACCATTGGAAGCTGCCTTCTCTCTGGTGAGCTCTGAC
Source organism: Mystacornis crossleyi (assembly GCA_013400655.1). Classification (NCBI taxonomy): domain Eukaryota; kingdom Metazoa; phylum Chordata; class Aves; order Passeriformes; family Timaliidae; genus Mystacornis; species Mystacornis crossleyi. The sequence continues at coordinate 50,569 of VYZQ01006617.1, read as the reverse complement.
TGCCTCTCTCATTGGCATCCACTGCTCCCACATCGTGAATAAGCAGCTCCTGTATTCCATCTGCCTGTGATTTGGGTTTAAAACACAGACACGGCACTACCCTTCTAGACATCTAATATCATCCAATACCTTGTGCTTAGGGCACCTCACCAGGCAAGTTGCTTTAAGTTTCTGTGTTTCTGTATTCGAATATTAAGAAATTAATACTTTTGCTGTTATCTGTGGACCTGGCCGAAGATTTGCAAACATTTCCCAATTCAGGGAAAGCAGAATTGTTTTTTAGGGCAACTCTTGGGTCCAGACAGAGAAATTCTCTTTCTTTTCAGCTCCTCTGTCATGATTCTTCATTTATATTCTCTATCTAGTTTTCTGGACATTCTGTTCTTAGGAGGTGTTATAAGGCATGAACACTCACATGCTTTTAATTGTGTGTTACTTTCAATTTTTTCAGTTTTTCTTTCCTTCTTTCTTTCTTTCCTTCCATTTTTGTTTGTCTCTTTTCATTTTTTGACTAGAAAGGATTTTGAAGCCTAAGGCTATTGGTCTGGAACTGCTCATCATTTAGACAAATTTGCTATGGATTGTGATTTAACAATTTGCTTCGTGTATTTTCTTCAGAGGAATTAATGTTGTTTTGCACCCCATATAGTTGTAGATTTCCTGTCTGTTATCAGATCATAAGACTTCTTTCTGAGCTCTGAGTCCTTCAGTAGCTCTCCAAACTTCTGTCATTTGGGAAGTTAAAAAGTAGGTTGAAATTTCAATGCTAATTTGTTACAGAGAAATCCATGAAAGGTGAATAAATCTGCAAACTCCTCTTTCCATCACCAACCCATTTTAATAACATGAGCATTGTTAAAGCGTAGTTTATGAATCTATTACTGATTGCAAGTTGGTTTGGCACATTACCCTAGAAATGCAGTCTTGAAATCAGTTCAAGAGCTGAAAATAAGTGTGCAAAAAGGATTTTAATGGAAAATCAAGCAGATATTATGGGTTGTTATCTGATTAAGCTACATGAAATGGCTTATCATTTTGGGGCTACCTATACCATATACTTCCATTAGTGAAATATCTTTCCACCTTTGGGAAACAAAGCAAAACAATTAACAACCAAACCCAAGCATAGTTTGCATACCTTGGAATATCAGATGAGAAGACAAAGCAAGGAAAGCAATGGCTTGGGGAATCACCGCTGGCTCAGATGCAGCGGCTGAACAGTGAGAAATGAACTACCACAGCTGTTTCTGTAGCCTGCTCTTCTGGCTTTTGTGCTGAACTGTTTCCACCCTGTGATTAATGGTGAAGTTTATCTTATGAAGCCATCCTTTTGACATCTTTCACTTGTACAGCAATCACTTTAAAGAAAAAAAGGGGGTCTGAAACTGGCCCCTTTATTTTTGTAATCAGGAACAGGATGCCCCAGCTTTCAGCTCAAACTGACCCATTATGTACATTCGAGAAATGAGTCACAGTAAGAACCTCTCAGAATAGGTTCTGGTTGGTGGGAAGACAGAAAAACTCAAATTCCCAGATACGAGCATGCTTCAATGTTTTTGTATGATAGTGAGATCCAAAGCAGCACGGGAAGTACTTTGAAGTTCTTGGTTTAGAGTTCTTAGATC
>VYZQ01006617.1:29195-46723 GCA_013400655.1 Mystacornis crossleyi | reverse complement strand
ATGTGAATGATTACAATTGTGTAAAATTGAAGAGATGTAGATTCAGTTCCCTTGTTAGAATTTGCCTTCTGCATTTTCCCAGAATCAGTTTTGATTCTGTTACTAAATTCCAGAAATATCTACCAAAGGAAGCTACTTACAGGAGCAAATATTCTATCACAGTTATGATTCTGCTTTCATTGGTTTTCCACAAGAAAAATGCTTCTTGGCTACAAATTTAACAGATGAATTGCAGAGAACTCATTTCTGATTTAGACCAATCTCTTCCATGAGATATGCAGAGCACAGGGGTTTCTGCCTCCTTCTGTTGTAGCCCACAGTGATACCATCGTTTGCCACTCACTGCGGTGATCTACAGCCTGGCTGGGCAAAGAAATTAATTCCAATGCCTTCCACCTTACTGCATTTCAGCCAGCTCAGTTAGTGGGATGATACAGACTGTCTTGCTTACAGCATTTATTTTGAACACAACAAGTACATTCCAATTAGTTTCTAGCTAAGTGCTTACCCAAAACCATAGCCTTTGGGACAAAATATTTGCTAGAAGCTTCTTATAACTCAGCTTCCTTATCATTAATGATCTCTGTCAAATTGGTGTTTATAGCAGTGACTGGATGTGCAAAGACACATTCTAAAAGAATATCTTCTGTGTTTGTATCTTGCTCTCCATCTTCAGTACCCTCATAACTTTTAGAATGAGAGAGAAGAAGGAATCATAAAGCAAAATAAGAGCACAGCAAAAAATGCACAAACTCACAGTGCTCTCTTCAATGAACCAAAAGTAGAATCTGATTGATGTAGTAAGAAGCACAGTTGGAATAAAATAATCTGGATAAACTGCAACAATTCAGTAGAACTTATGAAAAGCTGATGCTTGAACCTTAATTCTTATTCCAGAATTTATAATAGTTAAATATTAAAGTTCCTATTCTATGTGTTTTAACATTTTCTTGTTCATTAATAATTGTTTGAGGAAGGCTTAGAGTGCCAGAAAAATAGCAGTTAAATAACTTATTGCCGTGTTGGTAATGTTCCTCCTCTGCTCCCATTATCACGTAACTAGATCTTCAGTGTGACTGAAGGGCAGACAGGGAAATATGTCTGTATTTGCTGGATTGTTTGCAGTAAATAACAGCCACGACACAACTTTGCCAAAATTGTTCACTATTATTGTACTCCTGTGTTACCTTAGAGTAAAATTAATGCATAACAGTGTGTGTGGTTTCCTTGGGGTCTCTCTCTGTAGAAATAAACTTTTTGATAAATGTTAAATAAAAATGTCTTTCTATAGTAGGCAACTGTCAAAGCCTTAGCTTGAGGTTGGCTTGTGAAAAGATGTTCTTATCTTATCTATAAAACTGAACCTTTTTGGAAAAATATAGACTACTATAATAATGAGTACTTGGGATTGTATGTTTTAAGGACAAAACCCAGATTAAAATAATAGGATAAAACCTGCTTTTAAGCTTGATTTAAATATTTCAGACTTGGTCTAGAGGGTTAAAGGCTAATATGTACAAGTGACTTAAGTCTGAAGAGTTGTTAAAAATCTCACAAATACTTGCTTGTGGTCTGTCTTTGGGAAAGCTCGGCTCAGTCTCATTGCAGTTTTTGAGGCTGAAGCATCAAAAGGCTTCTTCTTTTTACTAAGAAAGTGATCAGGTCACTGGGGATAGTGGGGAAGACAGCACACTGCAAATAGCCCATTAAAAATAGCAGTAAATAAAATAATCACTAGTGTTATGCAACGAAAGCATTCTGAGTTTGTTAATTCCAGTTTCCATAAAGACCTATGACAGAATTGCTGAATGTTGGTGACCATTTCTGTTTCAGATTGGGGATGGCATCCCAGCCAACCAGACTGCAAATGCAGCTCTTGGACATCTGAGCAGGAAGAAAAAGTAAACCAGAGCTCTGCTAGTCTGTTGTCCAACTGTGGTGCTTCATGAGCTTCATCTCAGACACTTTAAACTGATACTTGTGGCGGGGCAGAAAGTGGTTTATTACATTATTCAGGATTAGTGGTCTGTAGCTTGAAGAGTGATTAACAAACTTGCCATGAAGTGAGTTAACAAATGCCTGTGAAGTACTTCAAGACAGTTATCAATAAAATTCAGCAAAGGGGAGATAATTTTATCTGTTTTTCCAGAAGGGATTAATATGTTTCCAGGTATATTTGCACTTCCCATAAATTTTAGACATTGTAACATTAAAAACCCTGCAGGTGATACCAAGCTGAGGGAGGGGAACTGGCGGGGTGGTGACCAGAGCTTGGTAACTGATGAGGTGGCCTCAAGCCAAGATGACACCGAGGAAGAAAACAGCCAAGTGCTGCACTAAGAAACAAAGCCACAAGTGCAAAAACAAAAAAGAGAGCAACTGGCTAGACAGAAGTAGCAAGGTCAGTGTGTGTAAATCACGGGAAGCAATCACCTCCCTCTGGTCCTGCCAGGGTGTGCAGGTGGCAAGGTTGGCCTGACCATGGGCACTGCCTACATAGCAATGCAGAGCAAGAGGAAAGAGTCCAAGGAACTGCAAGAGAATGACAGAAACGTTTAGAAAATGTGATTTGTGAGGGTTTGAGGAGCTGTTTGGTTGAATTTAGAGACGAGAGCAGAGGTTTAAAAATCCAAAATATATTGTCATAAGGAGAGAATTATTCTCACCGAGGGCGGGACAACAGCTAAGTTTCCTAACTGCAGCAAGGGAGACTTAAGTAACGAATTAAGAAGGCAAGTTTTGTAGATCAAGATGTAAACTGTACTCCTGTCTCCTTAGGAGACTGCAAAATAGCTTTCCTTGGAAGTGTTTAAAAATGGATTAGATGGATATCTGCAAGGATACTAATTCAAAGCAGCAGTTAACTTAGATCCTGTCTTCACCTTTCCCTTCCAGCTGTGCCTCGCTACATTTCTGTGATCTTTAGAAGGAATTCACTGCATTATTTATTCTGATAGGAGAGGCTCTCTTCCATGTGTCCAAAAGAAGGTACCTGAAACTGCAGTTTGGATTGCTATTCTACTTGACACTCAGCATTTGATTTTATTTTTTGGCAACTAAAGTATAGCAAAAAATCCTTGGGAAGTCGGTCTTGTAAAGGACCAAGTTACTTGCTAATGTCTTCTGAATACTGGAGAAACTCAAAATATTAGTCAAGATTAATTACTCCTCTGTTCCTACTGAAAAAGTACTTACATTAGAAAGTTCTGCTGTAAGAGCATGCAATGCCCAATAACACAAACTAAAGAAAGAATAATTTCTTGGCTTTGGGAATGGATGGAATTTGTGATATAGTTTTTTATATATATATATATACACACACATATATATGTATGTATGTTTAGGTCTTTATTGGGTGTCAGTTCTTGAATTTGGACCAGAACACAGGAGGAAATTGTACAAATACATTACTTTGCCATTTTCTGAATAAGGTAGTGGAAGTATGTGGCATCCATAAATGAAGCTTGTAGACAACAGTGATTTTTGATAATTTACAGTAACAGCTCAGAGAAGAAGTTATTCATTTCAGTAAACTTTTAATGATGTTACCCTCTTGAGAACAACTATAATTTTCTGTCCTCTTATTACTACATACTCTTGCAGGTGGATATTACTGGCGTTGTTAACTAAATATGCCTGCAACTTGTTTTATATTTTATATTAAACTTAGGGTTTGGTACACAGGATTGTGTCTGCTTAAGATTTAAACCTTTGCAGCACAGACTTATCACAGCACAAAGGTAGGATCTTTTACTTAAGTAGAAAACTCATGTGTGTTCATGAAGGAAAATAAAAAAAATTAGTTGTAACACTCATTATGGGAGAGCATGCATCAGGACCCCTTTCTTTTATCTATTGTATCCAATGTCAGCAAAAGTCTTACTTGTTAGCAGAAAAATTCCATCAATGACTATTAATTTGGAATCTAATAGGAATGATGCTGCTGGTTAGCTCATGTTAATGACTGAAGGCAATGCAAGAAAATAGTTTAGGCGGGTGTGATCCACAGGTTGTTGTTAAGGGTTATTTTGAGACCTGAAAGTACAGCAATATTTTCTAGAATGGCAATGCAAATAAATGCCCATGAATATTTTTTTTTAAATGTGCTAAATAATAAACTAAACTAGAAGCTTTGTCTTTACAAGGTTTTGCTGCTTTGCTGTGCTTGAGAAAGCTTTGTCTGCCGTGCTGTACAGGGATTCAAGAAAGCATCAAATATACTAGATTACAAATGTTATATCCTTGTGATACTCCCTTCTCTCAAATCAGTGGTTTAGCAAAATCAAGTAAAACTAAGCGTATAATTAAATGCAGCTGGTACTTAGTTACTGCTTCATAAAACTTGTCTCTTTTTTCCGAGTAATATCAGACAGTCTAATTTAAAATAAATTTATAATTATAATTTTTTTTTGCACAAACAAATGGTGGGGGAAAAAACTGAGACAGTCATCATCAATAGAGATTTTTCTTTATTGCACCTACTTGAATTCTTTCAGTTGTAAACACACTAATGACTCCTAATACAGTAGCAGGCTGTTTACTTTACTCTAATCTCACTGAGATGAAGGAAATTCCCATTACAGTCAGGTTTTCCAAATGCATTATCATTTCCTTTTGTGGATAACCACGCTAAAATCCCTAATTCTCAGGGGTTAGAGGATTTGGCACATTCTCCTTGGGAGGTGCCTCTCTCTGAGCCAACATCCCAGGCTCAGCTTAGGAAGACTCTGCATTTGCTATGCTCTTTTTTCCAAGCTCTGTGCTTCCATAACTATATGCCTCATTTTTTTTCAGTAAATATTATTCATAGTAGCCCATGAACAGTGCAAGTCTCACCCAGTTTGCAACACAATAAGGATTCTGGAAGTGTTTTAGAGCTCCCCAACTTCAGATCATTCAGTGAAGATGAAGCCTTTCTCACAAAGGGCTGTTGAGGCTTTCTTGCTGAAAACAAATGCGCCATCAGAAATGTGTAGGAGTTAGTGAAGTATTAGTTTTGTCACTTTCCCCCGCAGATTTAATGACATAATTGTGAGACTGCTATTGTCCTGAGTAGGTTTGATAATCATGAATCTTGCTCTGATCTTTGATCTTTCATCTGAACTATGAGGTGTCACACTGCTCAGATAACACTTGACTTGCAATAAAGGAGAAGGTGATCTTGTATAAATGCAAAAGCAACCCTGCCAAAGGAGTTTAATGACAGTGGTAAAATTAGAAATATGTTCTCCTCTCATGGTGTTATAGTAACATGAGTGAAAAAACAGCTTGTTCTACCAATTGGCGTGTGATGGTATAATACCATTTTGATAAGCAAAACAGGATTTGTGTCAGGCTGTTGAAGTAGGTTGTTGACGAATTTTGGAGGCAGGAAAAATTACAAAAATTCTTGAAATTTTACGTAACAGTTGGCTAAAGTATTTTGATTCTTGTGTGAGCTGAGGATATCAGCCTGCAGAAGCTGGTGTTAAGTAAGACAGCTTGAGCATGCCTGGCAGGAGCTCTGATGGTTCCATCCTGGCCTACTTCAGCTCACAGGCAGCTCTGAGGGCACTGGCCTGCAGTGGCACTTTCACCCCAGTTTCTTTTGTGGGTGAAAAGTATAGTTGAAAACGCTTTTCCCCCCCTGTTAATTGCAATGAGAAATCAAGATCTGTGTGCAAAAAGACCATTTGGTTCTCTGCATCTGTAGAATGCACAGAAACTTCATTTCTACAACTGTTATTAATGTTCTTTACTTGCGCACACTGGTCGTTCGAAATGCTTGCCTAAATTCATTCTTTATTTGTGATTTGGTAGTAATTATTTGACTAATTTCTTCTTTATTTTCATGTCTTTGAACCATCATTGATGGATGAAATTTTTCCCAAATGTATTTCACAGAGAATTTATCAAATAATTTCATCAGATCTTTAACCAAGCAATTGTGAATATTTGGTATAGGAAAACTGGGTGTATATTCTGACCCAGCTGCATGGTTCTAGATCCTGTTTAGACATAGGAGGTGTTTCATTAACTTCCATCATGGTTTATTCCTTTGCATTTATTATTTTTGTTACTTCATTGGAAGAGCTCCTTGCTGAATTTGGTTTGGTGGGAACGCTTGCAAGAAGTGAATTCTGTTTACGTGAATTGTACTGCCAGTAACTTTATTCATTTAGAAGTGCTGCCAGTAAATAGACTATTCAGAGAAAATAAACACAGATGCTCATACGTACAATAGAGATTAATTTAAAATTTCTACTGGTATTCATAGAAAATTGTTTTCGGTATTTTTGCAGACCTATTTGCAATAGTAAAATAAAAATGATTTTCCTTGTTTGTGATATTACGGCTGGGTGCAATGGATGTTGCGTGCACGTTCTTGGTCACTGTCAGAGAGCACCTAGCAAACGTCAGGGATTTATTTTCAGTAGAGCTTGCTATTTTTTGGGGAAAAGGTTGTAATACTAACTATTTTAGAAGATAGTTTTAAAAGGTTTTTAAGAGCTTCAAACAGTTTGAAGCCTAAAAGGCACCAAAAAGGGCACCTTTTTTTTGTGTTCATTTAAAATTTGTCTGTGGCTGGAAATTTAACTCTATCAGACCTTTCCTTTTGACTTTGGTTAAATAGTAAGCTTCTTCTACATGGGCACATTTGCATTTGGTAAAGTGATGATCATAAAATGGCTGCTATGCTCTGATAGGGGCTCTGTGCTCCAGACAAGCACAGGAAATATAGTAGAAAAGAAATTAGGTGAAAATCATTCCAGCATTGTTTGTCTTTTGTACCATGCTACATAAATCTTTTTCACGTATAAAGTAACCTTAGTCATCTAAATTTAAGGCAAAAGGATTGTGACTAAAACTGCAGATCACTTGAGGCTTCTTTGGTGCTAATTAACTTACTTAGCTCAGTTGGTTGGCAGATTTTAATCACTATAAAAGCTCCTGTGGATATTTTAATTTGTTTTCATTTTAAAAGCAGAAGCATATGGTTCTTTAAAAGATGTGTGGCTTTTTATGTATTCATTTGAGAAATCCTTATTAATGTTTTCATGTGCAAGACATACATTTAGTTTCATAATCACTCATTTCAAAACTTAACCCCTTGAAACCACTGACTGTTATTGTGCCAAGACCAGTCGACATACAACTTCATTTCCTGAAAACCTTGCCTTTTTAACCTTAATCAGGGAAAACACCATGAGTGTTTGCAAGTGTTTCTAGCAAAATGACCCAGATAATAGTACAGTCTCTTAAGCGTTCAATATATATTGATAAATTGTTTAAAGCATAGGGTTTCTCTTATTTAGAATTTCAAAGTTTGTCCTTTAGTAACAACATAATTAGAATAACAAGAAGTTAGAAGAACAAAATCCGGGGAGTAGCTGGTATGCCTTCAGACATCCTCCTTCAGATCTTGGCCTCTCTATGCTGTTCTTCAGATTTTAGCCCATCATCTGTGTTAGAAATTGCTATCCAATCCAGCTCTAAAAGACTCCCAGTGCTCTCTAATTTTTTTTTTTTTTTTAGTTGAAATAGTTGATGTTGACCAACCCCAGTCTTTTGAGATTGCAGGCCCAGGTCTTATATACCCTTCTGTGAGTGGGTGACAGAAGGCCATGATCAGGCAAGCATATGAAGTCCTCCTGCGCACGATTTAGCTGTCCATTAGTCAAACTATTAAAGATCCATTAATGAAACTTTAGACAGACATCCTGATATGTGTGCTTTCATGAAACAGATGTATGTAGAAATATTTCTATTGCACATTCTGCATGTGTATCAAAGACTTGACAAATAGGTTTGCTTATTTCACGGTTTATTCCATTCTTTCCCTGACTTCATTTCTAGCTTTGTCCTGCAAGGCAAGAGTGGGAGTGTCAAAGTTATGGATATTTCTCCCTATGAATTCTCTGCCATCAGGTTAAGGAAAAATGTTCAATCATCACTGATGCTTCCAAAGTTCACATCTTGGAGTTTATGAGTGCTGACTCACGAATAAGATTCAAAATATGGTGTCCATGTTTCAGCTACCAAGTGTCATTACCAAGTGATATTTTTAAGTGCAAAAGATGGATTTAACAATGTTTTAATACAGTTGGACAGTGTTTTGAAATTTTATTATAAGAGCATGTAAGGTGCAGTTTTTGGATCTTGACTGTTGTTTTGATTTGCTTGAGTCTCACTATTACTGTTTAGTATCACTGTTACCATTCAAAGTAATTTCAATTTGGTGCAAATTGTTGAACAAAGAGTCAGAAATAGCTTGGAGAAAATTTCTGTGTTGAGTGCACCTTATCTCATTTCATGCGTTGCTTGAAATTAGAATGTTTGGTGAGATAGTTAATATTAATCGAAAGATATATCCCCCTCATCCCAAGACCCAAAACGCTGCAGTAAGATAATATTCTGCATCAAAACAATTCCTTTGCATGGTGGAAACAGCAGGAGGAACCCAGAAAAGAGCACATCCTTAGTGGCTTTTTCTCAAATCAGTGTTGTTTGCTGTAAAATACGTAAAGAGACCTGCCCAGAGCTGTTTTTCCCCGAGCCGCTGTGACAGTGCTGGCGCACACCCAGCGAGCTCTCTGGAAGCCTGGCTGCAGCTGGGCTGAGGCTCTTTACTGGAGCAGCAGTGCAGTCCTGGGTTGGGATGTTCCTGCCACCTCTGCTGGAGGGAATGACTTTTCTGCGTGCTCTGCCGGTATAACCTGGCTTGCTGATCTGCCTGGCATTGTCCTTTGGAGGAAGGAACATGTGGAGAGGAAACGGGGCCTCGGTTGTGCTCGCTCTCCCAAGCCACCACATCTGTGCTCAGATACTGGGGAGCAAGGGAAGCAAGGACTTCCACCCATTGTATTTAGGGAATGTCTTCACTGATTACGAAGGCTCTTAAGTAGAAGTCTTTTCCTGAATTTTTAGTTAAAATCCAGTTTTATTGCATTTCCATAGGGGACCACCTCAGTTAAGTCAATATCAGTTCCATATACATTTCTGTTATGCTGAAAAGAGCAGAACTCTACTGTACGCAAGCATCACATCAGAAAATACAGCTATGGCTATGACTAAATGAGAAGGATGTGCCACTTGCTGTGACAAAATGAGTTTGAATGTGACTAAGGAGAGAAAATACATGCGGCTGTGCAGTTCGTTCATCTGCATTTTACAAAATTCTTTTTTTCTATTAGCGATGTGCATATGACTGTGAACATATTAGCTGCATTTGTACCAGATTTACTTTTTGCAGCAGTCATGAAAAATGTTTCTAAGTGTTCACATTTAGTCATGATTATACACCTGGGAATGACTACTAATATAATAGGATTTAAAATTACCTTTCTGGATGATGATTAATGTATAAGAGCTTTACACATCAGTAAAAATCCATATTGTCTAGAAAGTTAAGGACAAAATATATCTAAAAGAAAAAAACAAGGTAAGTGTAGCACACAGGGTATGTTTGTGCAATATTGCCGTACGTAGATGGCAGAGGACGGCACAAGGTTGTCATGCAGAGAATAGCTGCACTGAGGCAGTCCTCTGCAGAGACTAATAAACCTTGAATTTCCTCTTGGAGTCCCTGGCTAGTGAGGCATGGTTGCTTCAGAAACCCAGGTGGCACAGCTCCTGTTCCTGGGAACACGCTGTGGTGAGCACCATGCAGGCATCCCCAGGTTCTGCCCGTCCACCTCTGATTTTCCGGGCTGTACCACAGGCTGCAGCGGCCTCTGTTGGAAAATCGCCATCTCCTGTGACTGCCTTAAGGCAGAGCTGTCCAAATCCTCGCAGCACCTCCCCACTGCGTCACCGTCCCCTCTTCCCGGCGTTTGCAAGGGGAGATTGTCCTTGTTCCTCAAGCTCTTCCAGGACAGAGCAATTCCCCTGGCTGGCTGTGGGCTTTCGCTTCATCACGGATTAACTATGCAGCATTTCTCCAGGAGTAAGGAAGCCTTTCCTTGGTTTTTGTGCTGCACTAATGCTGACAACAGTAATGCTATGCAGAAACCCCAACTATTAAAGACAGCACATTTTTGCTTTTCGGATGTAAATTGATCCTCTCTGCAAAGATATCTCGAATGTATGGCACAGCTGGGGAAGCTCAGTAATTCAGCAGGATCTCTCTGAAGCGATAAATGTAGGGGCAGATTTTGGACTTGGTTCACATTAGGATATCTCAGCTTGCCCTGCTTTTTGTGATATTCAAGTGATGTAATTGATATGGCAACGATAATATGCAGAATGTGTGCTCTATTAATAACTTCCCTTTAACAGCCACTTAACCCAGAACCTTGGCTTGGCATTGCAGCCTCCACTGATAGTGCTCTCAGTGAGGGTACTGACAGCGTGTCTTGAAAGCTGATGAGATGCTTGGGAACAAATGTTTGGCAAGACTGGCAACTTTTAAAGGTTTATTTCATGTACAGTTTGTCCTGGTGTAAGAGACTTGAAAAATATTTACCCTGTGTATTCAGATTCTTTGTTACCTTTTCTCTCAGTTCTGTGACTGGAGTGATTTCCCTACCAAATTTGCAAAGGTTTTACTTATCCCTTATTCTCCATCTCCTGTAACAAATCTCTTCAGCTGTAACATAAGTAGAAATCCAGTTAATTATGTGCTCCTATATTATAGCTATCTATCTAGTCAAGTACCATACATTTACCTTATATAAGTTTATGGTAATCATGTCTGAAAAAAATTGCATATTGTCCTTTGTAATTTCCACTTTGTGGTCTATAATTTCCTTTATTTGTCTGTATTAAACTGCAGTGTTTGCAGTGCTATGTTATGCTAACATAACAGTATGTTAGCAGTGCTACAGATGCAGTCTGTACCAAAGTGTTCCAAAAAGTGGAAATATGGATAGAAAAATGTAAAGAAAACCACCACAAAACCCCAAACCAACACCATAATAAATGCTTTTTACCAATCCCAAAATAAAATGAGGACAAAATTCCATTTTAGTTCTTTGGTAATTTTAGTATTTTACATATTGTTGGAATAACATCTTAGTTACTTATTTATTTTCCTTAATGTGTTGGTCAAGACTGCTTGGACACAGGTTTTCCTGCACTTACTCAAAGGAAAGATGAGAGAAGAATACACAAGGCAAAGCTTTTTAAGCACGTGGGTTGGCTTTGGTGCAAGAAAATGTTAATAGAAATTTTTCTTGATGCAGTGGTTAAAAACTGAGGAGTGAAATGCAGATCTTCATCTGAAATACGTAGTCCCTCACTTGAAACAGTGCAGGCAGCTGACAATCAGGCTCTGACACCTCTGATTCTGCAAATATTCAGTGTGTCAAAACTGCTTTAAAATCAGTGTGACTTAAGCGTGTACTTAATGTTAATTGCATGCTCAAGTGCTTTGCAGAACTGATGCTTTAAGAAATTGAGTAGAACATGTAAATTTGAAGCAGCTCTTTTCAATCCTGCAAATAATGTAATACAGTTTTATAGTCCTCAATCTTTGCAATACTGTTGCAGAAATGAATTATAACCTAGGTCAAAGCCTACAGTTTTATTCTTATCCTGGGATTTTTCCACCTTTTGTTTGCATTTTCTGTTACATAACTCGTATTTTAGTTCTAAATTTTCTCAGGCTTTTTTCCTCATCCCTTTACACTTACACTTAGAAATAAAGTAGATGCCTGTGGGGAGAGGAAAAAGGAAGGGGGAGTGCAAGAAGTAAAATGAATCATGCCTGTGCATGAACAGGGATGTGGAAACGATTTTTACTGCTATAAATACCAGATTAGTAGGATTTAAAATGTTATTTCTCTGTAGGTATTAAAAGGCCTTATAAACACTAGGTTAGTTTTACTTCACTTCTTTCGAGGTAGACTTATTTAAGAAGACAGATATTTGCTTTAATTTTTAAGAAGATTTATAGCACATAATGGCTTTCTTGGACTCATAAACTATTTCTCCACCCACTGCTTGCTCTTTGGAAGAGGGGCTGTCTCACACTTGCCAAGGAGAAGTGGCCCCTGCTCCTAATCTCACTAGCTCTCCAGTGATTCGTTGCAGGTTGGTGTACTCTGGTGAATCCCCAAACACATTTGACAACCTGTTTGTGTGATGCAGTCACTACTGGATATGGATTTGCAGTTCCTTACGGAGGAGCGTTCTCTTCTTGCCCTATTTCCCCCCATGCTGTTTGTCTTATGTGGGGAAAATAGTTTGTCATTTCTTGCTAAGTAAAATAGTAACTTTGTTTATTATGAATTTGCCAACAAATTCCTGAAGAACTGAAACAAAACTTGTCAAGATGTATTGAAACATGCGTCCGTACTTCTGAGTAAAGGTCCTTCCTCTCAGAGCAAACGACACAGTCCCGAAATGCGTGCCGCCGTTCTGGAAATTATTTCTTGTACATAAACATTTTCCTTGGTCATATTACCAACTGGCACACCTCTTTTATTAGCTAAATAATAAATGCAAATTAATCTGCAAAGCAGTCTCTGGAGGAAAGCTCTCTTCTTATTATTCCTTTCAGATTTCTAGCCCTGTGTGGTAGTAAAAAAAACAAACGAGGCTTTTCTAGGCTTGTTTAGCACATGGACAGTTCTGGTACATTGCGAGCACTGTGCTATATATAAGTTCATTTTCTTATTATGTGCTAACCTAGGAAGTTTTGTTCAGTTGATACCAGGTTTCCCTTGCAGATGTCTTAGAAAGAAAAAACATGTCTGTTTCTCTCAACATTTTGGCATACAATTTATTCTTCTCTTGACGTGCTTTATTTCATCTGTTCTACATCAGACATGTTTTTTTGCCTTGATTTTCTTGTCTGTGTGGTGAGAGCTAAATGTCACTCAGCGTGCATGGCAAATTACTTTTCTCTTGTGTAGATTACCTTGAAAACACTAAAGGTGCTGTTGGCAGTAGAATAGACTGATAACAGAGTTAAGGAGGGGATTTTTGTTTCAGCAGTAGCAGAAGAGGGTGAAAACTGACTGCAGGCTTGCTCCAGATGGGAGGCTCAAAAACCAGTGTAGGCTATTTGTGGTGCATGCTGAGAGATGTTACAGTTGTGGGCGGAAGTTTCTTAGTGAAAATTATTTGGGAAATGATTAGGAAATGAACAAGTATTCTTTATATCTCATGAGTGTACATCTTCAGGCTCTTTTATTTTAGTCATTTTTTAAGGTCTGGTAGCGGAACCTGCTGCCTGTGTTGGAAGCTGACTAGACTGACGACTGGCAGGCTTGGGGTGGCAGTGTCCTCAGTTCAGATGTGTCCTCTGATTTGAGGATCAATATGGTGTTGATGTCATAGAATCCTTTAGATTGGAAAAGACCTCTGAGGTCATGGAGACCAGCTGTTAACCCAGCACTGCCAAGTCCACCACTAAACCACGTCCCTGAGTGTCACAGCTGCACACGGTGACCCAACCACTTCCCTGGGCAGCCGGTTCCAATGCTTGAGAAATCTTTCCATGAAGAAGTATTATTCCTAATATACGACCTAAACCTCCCCATATGGAACTCTTGTCCTATCACTTTTACTTGGGAGAAGAGACCAATGACCCCCTGCCCTGGCTACCACCTCCTTTCAGGTACCGGTAGAGAGCTAGATGATCTTCCTGAGCCTCCTTTTCTCCAGACTAAACCAGACCACTTTCTTCAGCTGCTCTTCATAAGTTTTTTTTCTCTAAACCCTTCACACTTCATTGCTGTTCTTTGGACACAGTCCAGCCTTTGTTAAACCATCACCTTGAAATGGATTTGAGCCTGGTGGTAATGCCACATATTTTGAATAGTTCCAGTGGACAGTCTGTGAAAAGAGAGAAATTGGCAAGTAGTGCTGTCAGGAAATCTGTTGTACCTGGGAAAAAGAACATTTTCCACGTAGTTGTTGCAGGTGTCAGGTAGAGACATTAATGTGGGAAGAATATGTTGGATGTTAGCTTCTGATAATGACAAATCACTGGAATATAGAGTAGCAAGGCTGGGGCAACAGTGTCTTTTAGCAGGCTAATTAGTGGTTAAGCACAGCAGCTGCATGTATTAGATTTGTGGTAGAGCTGATGTGTATCTAATAGGCGTTAAGTGCTTGCCCCACACCATGTTTTAAGGAAATCATGCGAGGGCTTTTGCAATGGGAAGTAATTATCTTTGCACATACTCTTGTACTTATGACATGATTCTAACCTCCTGGGAAAATCTGCAGTTTATTCTCCTATAGTGCCATGGTTTCTTTTAAGGGAAAAAACCTCCAACCCCAATAAAGCCCAAATGGAGGCCCCAAACCCATGAATTTCCTGGGATCTACAAGTATTTAACATATAGGGGGTCTAAATATTGTTATTATAAAAAAACAACAATAGTTTTCCCTTTTTCCGGGTGGACAAGGGTATAACATGGATGATTGGTTAGATTTTAGAGTTGAGTTTTAGTTGGAGGTATCTGTAGAGGTCTGCTAGTCTTGGATTTGAAAGATATGAATGTAATTCCTCACAGAGTGTATGAGCCCTGTGCTTCTTATGGATGATTTATGAGGGACTGTAATAATTTTGTAGCTCTCAGGGAATGAGTCCATGAAAATGTTGAGCTGATACCTCACTGAATGGAGTCACAGACAAAAAGAATGCAAGTCTGAAGGTGAAGATTAATGGAGAGAATTCTATGTAGTACTTTATTTCTTTATTCTGTTTCTCTCATGCTCAGGAATGGAACAAGTGCTGTCCTTGAAGCACTGACCATTGAGTGGTAACTACATCATTCCTCTCCCTTTTTCACCTATGTGTTAAGAACAGTGGATGAATGTATTCAAATCAAAATTCCTGCTCTGCAGGGTTATTTCACTATGTGAGGTGCACGTTCAAGTGTGCAGAATTTCACAGATTAAACCCGCAGGCTTTCGCTTTCCTGTGCCTAAAAATGTGACTTATAAAGAACTGATTTTGCCTGGCCTGTTTCAAAATGCAAATCCATTTTCACCTTACTTACATAAATGCATATTTGAGATCTATATCATCAGAATTCATCTTCAGACTCTATGTGTTTGTAGGAAAAGGTGAATAAGAGATGAAAATAAAACTCTCTTTAGTCTAATTGGAAATTCAGCCAATTTCAGTGACATTCTTAGATAACTCAATCATAACAAATAGTGTCAGTTTCTAGAAGTATTGCTGTCAAGTGAGAGATTTTTGTAAGTCAACCTTTTTAATTCACTAGCTATAAAGGGTTATATAGGAACAGCATTATATCAAATTAAGGAAAATCCATGTCTCTGGAGACAAGCAATAGGACACAAGTGCTTTCATCTTTATACCTCTGGTTCAACTCCAGCATGAGGCCATGCTGTCCCCTTCCTGGAAGGCTTTAACAGGAGATGTGTTTCTTCCTTGAATGGATGATTGAGCATGGGAAGAGGCTGTCTGCTGGGGCTCTGGACATCCTGGGAAGTATGCAAGCCCCAGAGCTTGGCAGATTTGAGCTACAGCCCCAAACTGACCACCACTGATGTTGGTGACCACCAGAAGTCTCTTCCAAATAATGTTTGTACTCTTTTCTGGTAAACCTTGTTATTCCAAGATGTTACGTTTATGTGATGGATATCTTGAAATAACTTAACTGCAGGGCTTGTCCTGTTATAGAAGAGACAAGAAGTTTTCTCTTCCTCTGTGCCTGCCACATTATAAGAGTGATGAAAAACAGGAATCCTGCTATCAGTGCCGTTTTCTCCCCTATGTGTCTCTGTCAGGAGTCACATTTTCAGCTTGAAGCTGCTGTGGAATCCTTTGTACCTGCATGCTGAAATTCAGTTCGGAACTGTCATCCCTTAATAGATTGGCAGGCAGAGTTTTTTCCACAGTGGAGAATTCCCTTTGGTGAAAATATGAGATGTGCACATGTATGTGTGTAGTACCCATGTGCCATCAGTTACTGGGCATAATACAGATCCTGACACAGTGTTCCAAGTTCACCAACACTCATTTTCACTAGATTTATCCCATTCCAGAGCAGAGAAATTGCAAGATAATGCTGGCTGCCTGAGTGAAAGCAACCAGATTGTACCTGGCTTTATCTGATTGCTCTTTTCCTCTGAAAAGCACCGCCACAGCCCCTAATCATGTTCAGTAGCTTGGACACATTACCAAACCGGGCTGCCTGATCCATGTTGACTTTTTAATGAGCTCCTTGTAAACGCATTTGCAGCAGAACTCCTGGGAACTCAGGCCTGTAGGTTGCTGCATGCCAGTGCTGTCACCTGCCCAGGACCCCCTGGCAGCAAGTGGAGCTCAGGCCACCTAAGTCCTGGGAACAATGCAGGGAAACAAACATTTCTTTTGCATGTGTTTGCTTTACCCATGCCTAATTCACATGCACAGTGATATTTTTTTGGTTGCCTGGCAACCAGCTGGGGGCATATTGGATGGAAGGTGGGACTTAAGTATATGGATTTGTGGGTTTTTTTTACAATAGGTGTTACTATATTAAGGTTGATTAATGTTTGGTTTGCATGTATGGTTGCATCTCTATTTTTATTATTTATAAGGAACAATACTAACTGCCTTGTCTGCTTAGGCAGAGCTTGGAAGAGCCCACGCTAAGCAGTCTCTGTAGGAGCCATCCCCCAAGAGCTCTGCCCCTGCAACTTTGTCCTGTCCCAAACACTCCTGTCTTGAGCACACACTCGTGGTAACGTGAAGCTAAGGAATCTTTGGAGTGGGTATAAAGATAACACACCCATGGAAAGTTAAGAGACAATAAAGAAAACTTTTAGCATGTTGTGTTTCTCTTATGAAGGGGTTTTGGTTTCTTTCATGCCCATGAAAATGAACTATTAATAGAACTGGCTTTCCAATCAAGGGCTATTCAGCACCAATATGTTTGTCAGTCTTTCAGTGTTGAATTCCTTCATGCAGGTGCAAAATGAAACACTTGAATCATGGAAATATAATCTGTATATACATATCCAAGTCATTAATTTTTATTAGAAAATGAAAGAAAGATGAAATATATTCAGTGTCATACCATGGTAACGGATGGCCTTTCTGACATGTATGATGCACTGCTATGGGACAAGGTAATAAGGTTGCAATAACATTTGAAACTATTTTTTTTAAAACAAAGGGGAGGGGAAGGGACTTTGACTGTGTGATAAGGAAAGGTTTCTAAGAATTTTGATGTTCTTCCATGTGACCAAAAAAGTAGTTCTGAATTGTCAGAATTTCTTTAAAAGAAAAACAAAAGAAGATATTATGAGTTCTTACTGGCTCCAAATCTTAATTGGTTTGATTTTTCAAATGCCTTGAGCAATCAGTGTGACACTGTCACCAAGGTCAGTGAGGCTGATTCTGGTGTTATGTATTGCCCAGGGGTAGAAAGGCTGCTAACATTCAGGTTGTGCACTATGAATGTGATTCCATTTCCTGGAGTAGAGGCCAGCTGCCAAAATGAATGTTTTTGTCACATTCACAAATAGGTATCTGAATATGATTATTGAGGTGTTTTGCTGTTGATGGGTTTTTTTTTTCCCCTTCTCCTGCAGAAACACACTAGTATTAGATGCAGGCAAACTAGTCCTGGAAACTC
>VYZQ01006616.1:0-24859 GCA_013400655.1 Mystacornis crossleyi | reverse complement strand
TTTTTTTTTTTTAATAATCACTTATTTTAAATTACGGAGTGGAAGGCTGGCTCCACAATTTAGAAAAATATTTGTTCATTCGGGGAAAAAAGAATAACATCAGTCCCCTGGTTCTGCTGTAAATCTGAGTGATCTTGGTAACTTTATAGCACATCAATCTATTAATAGTCCATTAAAGTTTAGGTCCTTAAGTGAATGACCATTCGGCCAAGGGACTTTGGGTACTTTAGAGCTTGGGTCTAAATCTGTCCTTGCCCTGCCTTTGCTTGCCATAATTCCTTGGGGCTGTGAAATGAGAACTGCTCCATCTCCCAGTGGGGTCTTGGGAGAACTTGTCCGTGTCTGCTGGAGATGCTCAGAGATCTCTGGAGCTCCCACCTGGGCAGCAAGGCCATGTGTGAAGGGCATCCCCTTGGTCACGTCCCCTGACGTGGTGTCACACCCCGTCCTGTGATGTCCCCCAGCTGCCCCATCTCCCTGTGCTTTGGCAAAGAGGTTCCCAGGGTGGAATTTTCATGACTGCGAAGGCTGATGGAAATCTCTGAGGAGCTCCTGCTCTGTATTTCCCACACACCTTTCACAGTTTCTGCACTTTCAGGAAGAACGTCTCACCTGCTTAAACGTGATTCCCTTTTTGGGCTTTAAATATTGAGAGCAGATCAATATCTCATGAACCTCCTTGGTGAAGATGAGTGTGACTTGCCGGGAGCTGTATCACCCTCTTCCCCCTCTCCTCTCCTTATTCCCACTACAAGCTCATTAAGTCGTGCCACAGGCAGAGATCCATCAAAGGCTGTAACTGCTGTGGATGTTTCCTGAAGTGTCTCATTCAGAGCACGATGAGGTTTGAGTGCTTCTCCTAATGCAGGCACAATCCAGAGTTACTGGTGTGCTCTTAACTAATAAACCTTCAATTGCAGCCCAGAATAGCAAACTCTGTAATCATGGAAAATTGCTTTCTGATGGATGAAAATTCACGAGCCTGGGGTGGAGATCTGCTTCCCTTCCCCCTTCTCCTCCTTTCTTAAGGCAGTGAGTAGGAAGATGGAGAGGGGAAAGGGAGGCGGGAGCAGCCATCCTCCCCCTCACTGTTGTGATGGCTCTTTTGGCGTTTGACTCCAGTTGTCACTGCAAATTGAGATTTTAGGATGCATGAGAAGGAGACTTCTCCAAGCCACTGTAAAAGCCTCTCCAGTCTGGGCTTCATCCAGGAGGTTGCTGAGCCTTCCATGGTGGTGCCAAATTCATTTTTCCCAGGAAAAAGTGCATGCTCAGTGTCCTGAGGAGACGAGACCTGCATCACCGGGGAAGGGATGATCTGGAAGCCTGGTGGGTTCATCCATGGTGTCTGAAGCATCAGTGCTTCACCAGGGAGCTCCAGGGAGACCTGGGAGAGCTTGAGCTCATCCCAGCCAGAGACATCCCTCAGGATAACACCAGAGCCTGGCTAGAGAGGGGGTGAAGAGCTTTTCTGATGGGTGGGAAACACTCCAGTGCCTCCCGCTGGAAGAGTGGTCTGCGAGAGGCAGCGAGGGAAGGGGCTGCTTGAGCTGCAGAGAAATGCCTTGGGGGCACACCTGGGCTTACGGGGGGTGGACTGAAGAGCTGAGTAAAGTGTGGCTCAGCAGGTGACAAAATACCAAGTTTTAACTGGTTTTAGGGCATCCCCCTCCATGTCCTTCTTGGGGGCCTTACGGCTCAGCGGGATGCGTGACGTGAGGCACTGCAGGGAGCTCACATCAGCAGGCACTGCAGGACACTGAACCCTCTCCGGGGAGAATTCCGGGGCCAGGAGCACGGCGGGGTCATTCCCTCACGTGCAGAGCGGGAGGCACTCCCTGGAAAGGGACAGGGTTATCCTGATGTCAACCCGGGTGACTGCGGAGCGAGGGCCAGGATGTTCTCTTGCTGGAGCCTGGCCTGGCTGAGGTCGGGTTTCCAGGAAGGATAACGTCCCTGGAGACGTCTGAGGCACTGTGTGCAGTGACAGCCTCCGAGGGGTGATAAACACAGCGCATGCAACACAGGCACATGGCCGTGAGGGAGGATGCCCGGCAGCCACAACTCTCGTCTTTGCAACTCCAAAGTTGAATTCAGACTTCAAAAACTCAAACTTCAAAAACTCAAACTTCAAATTCAGTGGGAAACGCCCCCCGCAAACCTTGGATCCACATTTCCCTCTGTGAGGTTTGGCTTTAATTAGGGCTCCTGTGCTCCTTCTGAATTATTCATGAATAATTATTTTTCTTCATACAGGCTGGTTTTGGTTATCCTGCTTCACCTCAGGCTGGCTCATCTAATTAATTGGCACCTATGAGAATATGAGGCACAAAAATCCCTCCAAGCCCTTTCAAGAACTTCATATCTAAATTCAAAGACTATTCAAGGACCGAGGTTCTGGCTACTGAATATTAATACTCATAAAGTAATATTTATCCTTATCCTCTTCCTCCCCACTCCTTTTCTTCCTTTATGCTTCTCCTTCAGTAAATCAAGGTGAGACCATTGATCAGCACCACCTAAAACCTTTCTGGGGCTCCCTTCTTTGCAGCTTGACTGGAATAAGTTGTTACCTGTGTTTCAAAGCACCTGATGAGCTTTACTGCAGAAATGAAGGTGCTCTCCCAGTTGGTCTCTGGCTGAAAGGAGGAAAGGACGGTTTGGAGCACATGTGCCAAGCATGGGAGCAGAGGGACTCAGCCGAAACCACACACTCTCCATGGGGACCATGACTGGAATCATGGAATCATGGAATGTCCTGAGCTGGAAGGGACCCACAAGGATCACTGAGTCCAACTTCTGGCCCTGCACAGGTGAATCCCAGCAATCCCACCCCGTGCCTGAGAGGGTTGTCCAAATGCTTTTTAACTTTGTCAGGCTTGAGGCTGTGTTCATTCCCTGGGGAGCCTGTGCAGTGGCCAACCACCTTCTGGGTGGAGAACCTTTTCTTCATATCTCCTGAACCCTTCCCTGACGCATCTCCAGCTGTTCCTTGGGTCCTATCACTGGTCACCACAGAGCTCCAGACCAGGATGGTCACCACTGAACCTCAAGGCTGTAGAAGGCCATGCACGGCTGAGGGTTGTCCCTGTTTTGTGGGTGCCTCATGCCACTGAGTGGTGGCCGTAGATGCACTCAGAAGACACCAGGGGATGTTTGACAGAGCCAGCACCAGGCCATCCGTGGCTTCCCCTGGTGCTGGTCCATCAAGGAGATTATTTTTGATGGCATGAGAGTGTTTCCAGGCCATGTCTTGAGTATTCCTTCCGAGGCAGAGCGAGATACAGCCTCAAGCCTGGAGATCTGTGGTCTGTGGGAAACGGCAGTAGGTCCAAGGATGAGTTGATGAGGTGTCAGATTAAGGTCAGGGCTAGCTGGGAGGGAGCGTTTCTTTCCCACCATGGTTGCTGAGATGCTTGGGGGAATTGAAGAGGACACAGAAGCTGCGGGATGACGCCATGCTTGGAGGGCAGAGGTCTTGGACAAGGGGAAAATCTCCAGTGGCCACAACTCCACCCACACTCTGCCTCTCCTCCTCTCACTGTGTTTGGGGTGGAAAAAACCCTTGAGTGCAAGAGGACCCTCTTAGCACCCTGCCAAGGTCTGGGAGGGTCTGGGCCAGGACAGCAGCTGCATCATGGGGCCATTCCCACAGTGATGATGTCCTGCATGGGAAGGTGTTTGGGTCTTGGAGGGGGTTCACTGGGTCTCCAGGCTGAACGACAGACCAGGCCAGGACCAGCAGGAGCCCTCTCTGCAAGAACTCTGAGCTGGTTCAGCCTTTCGAGCAGCTAAAGAGTAAACAATGAAATGAAATAAGCACAAACAAGCCCAGAGTTCAGAATTCAAGGCTCTTCGGGACTTCTGGCCTGAGATTTGCAACAAAATCTTTTCTCAGCCGGCTTTGAAAAGGAAACCCACACAAGCTCCTTTTGCTATTCAGTCCAAACACAGGGCTGCTACTCATTCGAGCCCTCTGAATGTTCCCTCAGCTCCCGGGGTCCTCAGGCTGTGCCAAGAGCACGAACACTGAGGCCACTGGCTGTAGGTGGGCAGGAAATGTCAGCAGCACAGCAAACCATTTTCCAGAGCAGAATAATCAGGGCACATCCCAACACTCTCATCCCATTTCTCGCTGTGGAAAATGGGGAGAAGTGGTTGAGAGAACATCCTGGAGGCTGCTTGGGGTCCTGCTGTCATTCCTGTTAGGGCTTTGGCTTGGTTTGCAAGGCAAAGCCAAGCTGTTCATCCTCGTTCCGTTACAGCAGGAGCGGGGCCAGCACTGAAACCTTTCACCTGAGCCATTGGACACGGGCTGGGGGCTTGGCCAAAGCGGCCCTAGAGCCCAGCTGTTTGGAAAATGCTCAGTGCTGTATGTGTTGTCGTCATCTCCCTCTTAGGAGGAGGGCACGGCACTGAGATCCTCTCCTTGGGATGCACAGCTTGGCTGTGCCTCAGTTTCCTTTCAGCCTTTTTGCTGCCTCACTGGGCTGCTGCACATTTCTGGAACTGATCTAGTGGAGGAAGCCCTGAAATTAGGCTCAGCCTAATGCTGAGTGCTAGTGCTGATGTGCTCCAAAACCAAGTGAGGTTTTCAGCTCCCCTCAATGCCCTGCGGGGAAGGGGGGTTGTGCTGCCTGGATTCCCCCCAGGGATGAAGCTATGGAGTGTTGTCCCCTGGATCGTCTGGGGCCATGGCAGAAAAAGAAATGGGATTTTACACATTGCCTGTGTTTTCTTTTCTGCTCAGAAGGAGATTTCAGCCTGTCTCCATGTTTTGTAGCCACCTTCAGGAGCTCCCGGGTGCAGCTCCAGAAACCCTTCCTGGGTGCTTTGATTTTTAGCCCAAGGACACAGCTTGTCCTCATGGCTGGGTCATGGAGAAAATGTCAGGTTGTCACCCTGTGCTCTTCCTTTTGGTTGTCCCTGGAGTCTCTGTGCTTCCCCTTTTGTCATGAAACAGGGGTTACATCACTTTTGCCTTCCTGAAAGCCTATTATCTTCTCAGAGGTGTGGTGACCTGCAGGGGTAGAATCATCCACAGTGATGTTTCTCCCAGCACTGAGGGTTTTGCTCTCTTTTCTACTACAGAACAAGCTCCAGGTATCTTCACTTCTCCACTGCCCTGTCTTATCCCAAGAAAATTCCCTCAGAAAACCCCTCCTGCCCTATGAATGCATTTTCTTTTGATCTCTGCCTCTGCCAGGCATCACCACCTTACAGCACTGGTGCCAGTGCTGCTTACATGTGATTTTAAATCCCGTCTTAACTAACAACACAGGGATTTGAATTTCTAGCTTGTGAGCATGGATCATGCTAGGAGGCTGGTCATGCCAGGAAATTCCTTACATTTTCTTGGGCAGTTTGCTCCTGTGTGCCTCCTTGCTGGAATGGACTCTGACACAGCTTTTGTTTGCTGCAGCTGCTGGAGAACAGAGTGAGCATCGTTTCTTTCCTCCGTGGGTGAAGCTCATTGTTTTGGAAAGAAAGCTGGCATTTTTAGAAACCTGCTGAATTGGCATCCTGGATCCCAGAGTTCTTTTGGGCCAAAGCCCAATGGACAGAAATGGATGCTGATGTTTAGGTAGCTGAGTCCTGCCCCTGGATTCCAGGTAGAGAGGTTTTCACTGGTGAACTGAACCCCGTTCCTGCTGACTCCAAAGGACTTCGCCCTGAAAGAGAGGAAGCATTTCATGGGGCTGCTGACACATCTCAAGAGGCTTTTCCTACCTGTCACAGTGCAGGTGACCCATCCCTACTGCCATTGCCTAGATAATCTTCCAGCTCGTTCACAAGCTGCATCCCTTTGGAAAACTCTGTCAACCCAGGAGATGCCTGTCCTGATAGAGGGATGCTCCCACAAAAGGCTTTTGGAAAGTGATGGAGGGGAAAGAAAAGCAGGCCTTGAAATGTTTGCATGCAGAGAGGGCAGCAAAAGTGAAAATTCACTTAAAAGGTTGGGTGAGGCTTGTTTCATTCTGGTTCCCTTTGGTAGCTGGAGCAAGCTTGTCAGGAATAATTAGGATAATAAATGTTGCTAAGCAATAAGTGATTCCAAATCAGCTTTATCAGCTCAGCCCTCTGGGGAGGAAAGGGTTCTGAGCAGGGAAGAGCAGCAGAAAACACCTGGTAAGAGGATGGAGGACACAAACAGCTCTGGTCACCTTGGGGACAAGCCTGTCCCCATGGCCCTGTTGGAGTGAGGGCAGGGCCCAGATGGGCTGTGGTTGTGCTGGTCCCAGTCACAGCACCATGAAGAAGTGTAGAGTGACCAGTCCACGCTGACCAGTCCTGAGTGATGCCCTGCCATGGGCAGTGCCAGCCCCTGTCCTCCTCACCGCTGTGGGCCTCCATGGATGAGGGGACAGAGAGCCTGCAAAAGGCAGAGGCCCAACAACGTCAGCACGGAGCTAGCGGATATCCAGAGGGGTTTTCCCGAGGAAGAACAACACAGGAATTGACCTCTCCTGCTTTTCCGCTCCTCTTGG
The DNA here is from genome assembly GCA_013400655.1 of Mystacornis crossleyi. Taxonomy (NCBI): domain Eukaryota; kingdom Metazoa; phylum Chordata; class Aves; order Passeriformes; family Timaliidae; genus Mystacornis; species Mystacornis crossleyi. The sequence goes on along the minus strand of VYZQ01006616.1, from coordinate 18,371 downwards.
ACAAGCCGGCCAGCTCTTCCCACTGCCATGAACTCACACTGGATGCTCCCACCTCGTGGGGCAGGGAGAGCACTGGGGGGTCACACGCATGTCCTTGAGAGCTCTGTGTGAGCCCAAATGCTTTCCTGCCCTCTCCTGCACTGCCAGAACTCTCCAAGCTCCCAGCTTATGTCCCGGAGCTCTTGCTGGAGGCTCGTTTAGCTGTGACAGAGATGTGTCCGTGCTCACTGGCTCCTTTCCATGCAGGTTATGTGGGTAGGAGCAAGGATTGTTAAAGCTTCTCCATCCCCATCCCCATCCAAGGCACATTCCCTGCTGCTGAGTCCCTTTCTCCATGCCTTTCCTGCTCAGATAGGTTTACTCTCGGGTGAAGCTGTCTCTAGCACGGGTGAGGTGCCAGGAACTCTCATGCTGGAATTAAGAACGCAGGGGAAGCATCAGAACAGCCTGTGCTGTGCCATGGATTCGTAAAGGTGTGCCAGAGGAGCTGGAGCTGGGAAAGGTCTGGAGAAGGGCAGCAGGGAAGGTGGAAGCAGGGAGTTATACTGCCGTGAGGAATAGCCAGGTAGGTGCTTTTTGGGTGTGAAAGACAACTGGGAGGACACAAGAGCAGCTTAGAAACTCACAGATAGTCTGAAGAGTGTGGTTGAGGACTCTGCCTCATACAGCCTGAGATTTAGGGGTGATCACACGAACCTGACAGGACAAACACTTTAAATTCCAGGAAATCCCAGAGATGATTCCTCCACCTTGCTGGTGTTTCAGTTACTTGCCAGCTACTGGAATGAGCCCAATGGTTGACAGGCATCCCGTAGACCATCCGCCTGCTATGGAACTGCTCTTCCCAGTGGGAAATCCTTTGGGGATGGCTGCAGAGCACACTGCCCTGTGTCACCCCTCCTCCTCTGTCACAGTTTGGGATGGGGCTCCCGAGCTTCTCCTCAATGTCTGCAGTGACTCTCGGCTGCTGATGCTGCTGGTGAGGGAGGGATCAACCCCACGGGGTTCCACTTGATCCTGAGTGATGCAAGACACCCGAGTTCCTTGTCACCCCATGGCTGCTGACTTCCTTTTTGCCTTCCAGTTTGATTCCTGCTCTCCTTTTCCTGCTCACACAGGAGCACTGCGTGTTTATTTTCCAGCAGCGCCGCAGGGTATTTTGTCTGAAAACATTTACACTCCTTTCCCTGCTTGATTTGGTTCAGCTTTAGTTTTGGTCGCAACCCAGCAACCCACTGGGCAACCTCCATGTTGTCCTGGGGGCTAACACACATCGTGGGGGGAAGCTGCTAAGTGGATGCTAAAATTAAGTGGAAACCAAGCCCTGGTTCCATGGTGTGTCCATGCTGCCCTCAGAGATCCTGGGGAGTGGAATGTTGTTCTCAGTGGTGTAATGTTTTATCATCCTGAGGGAGTGCAGGACATGAGAGCTCATCCCTGAGGAGATGCACTGTGCCTTCCAGCCCAGCAAACTCTCCCCTGGGTGTTCATGCCCACCTAATTTGATTGTAGAGGTATAGATGGGTTGATTTATGTGGAGTTCTCCAGGAGAACAGGCAGGAATCATGGAATGGTTTGGGTTGGAAAGGATCTTAAAGACCATCAAGTCCAATGGGCAGGGACAGCTTCCCCTAGACCAGGTTGCTCCAAGCCCTGTCCAACCTGGCCTTGGGCACTTCCAGGGGTGGGGCACTCAACAGATAGATGTCACCGGATTCCACAGATCCACAGATGGATTCCACAAAACTGTTTGAGGATCAGAATATTCCATACCCTTCTCTCCCCCACCCCTGGCACACAAACAGCAAAAAAGGAGGTGCATCCAAACAAATCTTGTGGGTTTTTTCCCTGCTAAAAGCATTTGCTCTCTACCCAGTCTCTTTGTGTTGCTGGTGCCATGTGCTGACAAGGGGAAATGTTCTGCTGGACCTTAATTTTTACAGTTTTTCCCTATGTTTTGAACACACAGTCAGTGAACTCTTGCACTGAGCTGCTGCAAATGGTTGTCAGGAGGGAGCAGGATTTTCCACAAAGGTTTCCTTGTGCTCCTGAGTCAACCTCTTCCCACGGAGGAATAAGCCATGGATGTTCACATAGGAGATGTCTCCGTGAAGGAGTGGTGGCCACTAGAGGGTGGCCATGCCATGGACAGCACTGCCCTTGAGGACAGTGCCTTCCTGGGGCAGCTCCGTGCATCGGTAACCTCATCAGGATGAGCTGGCTTCTGGCTTTGGGTGTGTGGCCTTACAAGGCACAACATTTCTGATCTGAGTGAGGCTTTGTACACCCGGATGGCCGATGGACAGGCAAGTGCTTTTCTTATCATGTGTCAGAGGAGGTGAAGAGGTGTCTGGATTTCTGGGAAGGAAGATTAGGAAAGGTGTCAGTGTTGGGTGGTTGTCTAGGCAGGGCCATGAGTCTCCTGAACCTCTGGAGTCAGGGGCACCAAGGTGACATTTCCACCAGCTCCGAGCCGAAATGCCAGCGTCCTAAGCTCCAATTTCCATCTGCTTGCGTCACAGCCTGACTTCACACCCAGGCCAGTGCAAACTCTGCCTTCTGGGTTGTTGTTTGAAAGCCACGATGCTGTCAGGGAATGTAATGAGCCTCCACCCCTCAGTTATTGCAGGTCTCTGGGCAGCACTTGTGCTGCTGCCTGTGACTACCCTGCATAACCTGAAGGACTTTGTCCCTCGGCTGGAGGTGGCCATAGGCTAAGGCCATTGCTGAAAAGGGACAAAATAACTTCTCTCCTCAGTGCTTGGCTCTCTGCAGGTCTCCCAGGCCATCCCACCAGCCCTGGCCACCTTCCAACCTGCACTTCCCCTCCTCTGGTCTCCTGCTGCGGGATATCTCGTGATGGAGCTGATTTCCTCATTCATCCTCCCCCTGTTTGGCTCTCAACAGGAGCTCTCTGTTCCAAGAAGACTCTGGCAAACAAGCACATTTCTTCCTTTCTCTCCAACAGCCCTTTCCTGCCCCAGAACTGTCCTCACCATCCTCCTCGCTCTGTCACCTGATGCTTCCTTTTACTTTGGCTCTCTTTTTGCTTACCCTTCCACTGGCTTCTGGTTCTGCTCCTCACAGCCCAAACATATTTTAATCTTTCCCATCTGAAACAACTCTCCCTCGGCTCTGATTTCCTCCCTGATTGCCACTTCTGTGCACACGCCATGCCAAGACCCAGCTCATGTCTTCACTAAAGCCTTGGCCTGTGGCTGACAAGACCTCACGGATTTTGGGTTGTGCCCAGCATAGTTAATTTGTTCCTCCTGTGCTTTCTTGAAGCCTGAGGACATCGCTGGGTCTGCTGACACAGTGAATTTGTCCCCTTCTGCTTACACAGGTCTTCTCCCAGCCCCTGAGATCCTGCTGTGTCCAAACCCTGATGGTGTTTGCTGTGCTGTGTCCATCCCAGCCCTCTGCACAATGATGGGTCTCACCCACAGCCCCGGGCATCTGGAACCTTCCTCACTACATGGATTCTCTATGGCTGGTCACTGCCTTTCCCTGCAGAATGGTTGACCCCAGTTTCTGTTCAGCCCATGGTGTCTGCAGCCTTCTTGCAGCCCAGGTGGGGAGAATTTCTTTTAAACATCCTTATTCTCCTTAAGCATCTTCTTAAAGCACCACAACACTGGGATGGCAATAAAATGGAAGGTTTGTGAAGACCCAGCATTGTCTCTTTTAATTCTTTATAACTGGTTTTTATCCAGATTGGTGTCTGCTGATGGTCTCTGACCATATGTACTTGAGTCGTGGACTTGTGGGGTTTTGAATGAACAGGAATTTGAATGAACCTGGAATGACAAAATTACTTAAATCCGGACATGTTTTGGTGGAATTGAGATATCAACAGCAATGAGTCTCGTTTCCTGGGGTGTCCCAGGCAGGCAAATTGTAGAATAATCACAGAATATCCCATGTTGGAAGCGATCCACAAAGATTAACGAAGTCCAACTCCTGACAGGCAAAGCTGTGGGACTCTGCCCAACAGGACACGAAGGTGCTGGGAGACAGACGGATGTTTGCATGGCAGGCAGGCTGTTATTGCCAGCCAGCACCAGCTGATCCCAGACAGGATCTGCTGGTGATTTTGTAGTTCAGCTTGAGCCTCTTAAAGGCTTTTCTGTGTTCATGGAAAGGGCTGGTTGTGTTTGTGCAGCCCTGAACACCCTGCAGAGCTGTGCTGTGAGTACCTCTCTAGATATTCTGGATATAACAAAGAAGCAGGGAAAGGGCTGAAATGATCTCACACCAGCAAGTTTGTGATTTCTGTGATCAGGGGCAGAAGATACTCAACAAGCCCTCTTACACTTCCCACCTTCCCAGGCTGTGGATTGGGATCAAGGTGCCTCCTGCCTTGGCTGCCAGAGGTTCCCGGTGTGTCCATGTTTGTAAAACCAACCTGTCCCTCCGGGGCTGTTTCCTGTCCCTGCTGGCTTTGCAAACATCAGGCAGGCACGAGTGTTTGCCCAGAGAAACATGAGGGATCTGCCCTGTCCTGCTCTGTGCGGTGGAGACGTCGCTTCTTGGCAGTGTGGGGGCTGAGAGGCTTTGAAAAATTCAGCTTTCCAAAACCATTTACAAATGCTGTGTGCTGACTCCAAAGTCCTGAGGGGAGCAAGAAGAAATGTGTCACCCAGACCTGGCAGAGCTGCTCTGGCCTGATGGGCTTCCATGTTCCAGACTGGGAGAGCTGGGGTTGTTCAGCCTGGAGAAGAGAAAGCTCCAGGGAGACCTTCCAGCACCTTCCAGTGCCTGAAGGGTGACTACATAAAAGAGGGAGTGGGACTTTTAACGCAGGTAGATACTGATAGGAAAGGGGGGAAAGGTTTTAAACAGATTTAGATCAGATATTAGAAAGAAATTCTTCCCTGTATGGGTGGTGAGGCCCTGGAATGGATTTCCCAGAGAAGCTGTGGCTGTCCCTGGATCCCTGGAAGTGTCCAAGGCCACGCTGGACAGGGCTTGGAGCACCCTGGTCTAGTGGAAGGTGTCCCTGCCCATGGCAGGGGGTGGAACTGGGTGTTTTTTAAGGTCCCTTCCAACACAAACCATTCCATGATTCTATAATTCCATGCTCCCATATTGGGCAACCCTTTTGTTTTAAGCTCACATAGGATAAACAGACCCTCATGGGAAGATGCTTTAGCTGCTCATGGCACCTTTGAAGGAGCATCTGAAGGATGATTCCCAGGCCTCAAAAGCAGGAGAACACGAAGGGAACTCGGAAAAGACTCACGACACCAAGATGCTCAAAGCTCATCAGGCTGGGAGGGAGATGTATCAGAAGGGTTGTGACAGAGGACTATAAATCACTCAGTGGCGTGGGAAGGGTGGACAGGAAGAGTATGTTCCCCATCTCTATCTTTGCAAGAATTACAGGACATCAGATGAAACCAGAAGTTGTAAATCCAAAACAAACAAGAGGAGGTGGCTCTTCCCCCAGTGTATAATTAAGCTGTGGAACTCCTTGCAACAGGATGTTGTGGATGCTGAAAATCGATGGGGGTTCATAAAGCAACGAGATGAACTGATGAAAGAAAAAAATCATTGTAGGTAATTAAATATTAAATTGATCTCTATGGCACAGGAACCCACAAATTGTTGGAAGCTGACTGGATATTTTTGGGAATTATCTCAGATTATTTTCTGTATTGTGACACTCTTCTCTAGATATCCATTTCTGGCCCTGGCCAAAGAGGAGTCACTGGGGTGAATGGAACCTGATGGCCGTCCTGCTGGTCCCACATTTTTGTGCCTGTCTACCTGGTGGTAGATTAGGCCACTCCATTTATTTTTTAAGTCCCTGGGCTTGTGAGGATGCTGCAGGAGTTTTGATGGAATGCTGTGGGAGTTTCTCCTATCTTCTGGTGGATGTAATGCTAAGATTAATTACTACCCAAAAGCTTTGCACAGGTCGGGGTTTCAGTCACCTCCACAGGGACCGTATATAAAATGGCTTGAAAACTGTTTGTGCCATCCCTGTGTCCTTAACTTGTCCTAAATTCCATGCTCTCCATGCTCTCCAAACATCCTAAAACCAAGTCAAGGTGCTCATTTAAGCTGCACCTGCAGATCAGCTGTGGATCCTTTAGAGTGTGACTCTCAGGCTTCAGTGGGACCCATCCCAGTGTAACTGCTCCTCTACTGGAGTTTGGTCACCTGAAACAAGGATGGCTGTGAGGAACATTTCATCATTTTCCTGATCCTAATTCATAGGCGTAATCTCAAATAATCTCCAAGCAAGGCTTAGGCTAAGCTTCGCTAATTCTATGTATTCCTCCATTTGCTGTTTTGAGCAAACATTTGTTTTATAGCCAAGGCACACCAGAGAAGGTTTTTTTGCCTTCTTCCCCAGCCTTTTGTGGACCAGCAGCCCTGATCAGATCACGCAGCACCTCTGGGACCTGAAGGTGCTTCCCTGCCCTTGTGTCTGCTTAGCCTGAGGGCCTCGTGTCTTGGTTTCAGCTGGGATAGGGTTAATTTCCTTCTTAATAACTGGTGCAGTGCTGTGTTTTGGATTTCAATAACATTCCTCAGTACTATTAACACATAAATATGCTCCCCCTTCCCTGTGCCCATCCTTATTTTTATCCCTGCAATCTCCTCTCTGACTATTGACTATACACAGATGCAATTAATGGGAGTTGATCCACCTGAAAAATGGCTAAACATCAACGCCATCCACGTGGTGATTTTGTGGGTGGGGAAAGAGGAAGCAGCAATACTTTTGGCAGGTTTTTCTGCAAAGACTCCGTGGTGGGAAGCCTTAGATTCCAGGCACGTTGGCGTTTGCACAATGCCATCATCAGGGGTGCTGGTTTTGTGACCTCTGGCTCCACGTGCCTTGAAACAGGACCTGTGTGTCAGTCAGGGAGAACGGGGGCTTGAGGTAGGTTTTAATTTCCTTGCAGAACTGGCCTCTCGGGGTGAATACAGAGGAATCAGCAGGGATGGAAATCACCACCCCAGTTTCAGGAGGTGACCAAAGCACGCTGGGCCCTGCCCTGTGCTGGGTGCTGTCTGTGGTCCTTGCTAGCGCAGTTTGACTCGGTGGCATTTGGAGGCACGGCACGTTCCCAGGGGGCGACCTTTTGTGCAAAGAAAGAGGGTCCTGTGCCTGGGAAGCTCCAGGCTGCTGAGTCTCCCCCTGCACAGCCTGGGGCTCCCACTTCCCACGGATCACAAGGGAAGGGGAAAGTCACGATGCTGGCACTCGCTGCTTTTGACAGCTCCAGTTCTTGGCTTTGCTGCAGCTGCAAATTCACATCAGCCTCCCCATCTGGCTTTCCTCCTTCCACAGGGCCAAGGAGAGCATTTCAAGCAAGCCTGAGAGAAGCCAAAATGTGCATCTTGCTGACAGCTCCCTGTCCATTCAGAGCCAAAAGTTAGGGGTGTGACTTTGTCCCCAAGCTGGGACACGAGGCTGTTTAGTTATCCTGTGACGGCCTTGCAGATTTGCGGCTGGAGGGTCTGAAGGCGGGAGGTGAAGGCACAAAAGATAGGCTGAAATTTGGAGCGCAGGAAGAATTTTTCACAGTACTTGGTGTCCATCATCCCTTTGGGAGCCTGAATCTCTCTGATGTCTCTGGGCATCATCAGTGAAGCCACAACTAAGCAGAGCTGAAGGTGGCATTTTCTTACATCCCATTTCTTACATCCGTTTCTTACATACTCCACTGGGACTCCCCAGCTTCAGGTCCTTCTCTCCCTTAGGCTGACAAAAAACCCACTTTGATTCAGCTGTTTATTTCATGTTTACCTTCCCGAGAGCTAAAAGGAAGCATTTCTATGCAAAACTCTTGAGATCTCTCCATGCTACTCAGATCAGAAACGCCTGCAAGTTCCGACCCCATTAACCTTTGGGGCAGGGCTGGTGTGGGTGCTGCAAATCCAACAATCAGCCTGTTAGGAGCTAAATCACCTTATTGGGATTCAGAGGCGTGAGGTTCATAGGCCGTTTTCGTAACAGATGGAAATTTGGAATAGCTGCACACAGCAGCACATGGTTTATTCACTTGTCTCTATTACTGCATGCCACGGATTTCAAAGCTGAGACATCAGAAGCCTTTGTGGAAGGAGAGGTCACCCAGTGTGAAGAGCTGTGGGTTTCTGTATGTCCCAGACCCATTTCACCTGGACGCATAAAACACTCCTGAGATTTTTCTGCTTTATCAGGATGTGGACACCACAGATTGAGGACTCAGGAGTCCAGGATTTAGCACTTTGATCAGACTTTGGCTTTTCTTCTCTTCAGCATGTGCGACATGTCCTGCCAAGTGTCACTAAGGAGGCACCTGAGATTGGTTTCATGATTTTTCTTATAGCAAGTTAAACCATCCCTTGTGTCCACCCCAGTTAAGGTGTGCTGCCAGTCCGTGCCCAGCCAGGACACCTTAGGCTGAATGTCTGAAAAAAATCCACTTCCTCTCTGAGGCCACATTTTAGTATTGGGTATCAAACCACGGCACCAGATTGACAAGAGAGGCTTGTGTAGGGCAGGAGGGACTCTGAATTGCTCTGAAAGTGTGGTCCAAAGGCTGTCATGGTTTGCAGTTCTGACCTTTGCTACACGCTGTGCTCAAAATCTGCTCTGCTCTGGTGCCTACGTGAGACCCAAACCCTTTGGATGATGCGGACGTCAGTGTGTGATGGGGTGTGTGTGCACAGGGTTGCAAAAATGCTGATCCCTCCCAAATTTAGCTGAATTAAGGTGGAGCTGAAGGATGGTCATGCCTCTCAAGATGGTGATTTCCTCTTGTTTTCTTTCAAAAGCCCAGAGAAGGATTTGTTTTCACACCTTAGCCAGAAGCCAGACTAGAGCACGCCAAGTCCTGCCAGGCCCTGCCAAGGCAGATGGTACTATTTGACCTTCTGCAGTCACTTCCATTTTCATCAGCAGCTTTGTAAATATTTTTGGGCAAAGGGACATAATCTTGTTCTATGATACCTGCCAGGAAAATCCTCCTGGAGACAGCCCCACATTACGTGCCTGCTCCCTTGTCTGTGCTGGGCTCTGCCATAGGAAAGGGGTGAATCTGTCAGGTTGAGCATCCTGGTTCTTCCTGGGGAGCATTCAGCCTGCTCAGCTACTGATTTAACCAGACAAAGTCACTCCAAACATGAGGCTCCTGACCTCCCCAGCCTTTTGCTTTGGGCTTATCCTACTGTGATGTAAACTGAAAAACCCCTACTTCATAAGGCAGCAGAAAGGCTTCAGCTACAGATGAATATACATAAAAACTGGAGTAAAAAACGTACTTTGTGGTAAGTACTATTTAATATTTACATGCAAAGACTTTCCACTGGGATGAATTTCCCTTACTTTGATAGATTCATAGAATCCTAAAATAGTTTGGGTTGGAAGGGACCTTAAAACCCATCCAGTTCCATCCTTCTGCCGAGGCAGGGACACCTTCTGCTAGACCAGGTTGCTCCAAGCCTCATCCAACCTGACTTTGAACACTTCCAGGGATGGTTCCATACTTCTGGCCACATGAAAGTCAGGAATGGAATCTAAATGTTGCCCAGACTCAGAGGATGGGCTGAGATTTACCCCTGTTCTTGAGACACTGATGAATCAAGTCCCTGCCCCAGCTGTGGTCTGTGTGGAGAAGGTCTCTGCAGTGTCCCAGGTGTGTGTCCCACCTCTGGCTGGCTGCTTGCTTTGGTCTGAGTTTGTCCCTAAGGAGATGGAGGGGGAGGAAGAAGACTTCTCTCTTTCAACCCTCTCACCCCCGGGACTGCTGCCTCTGCTGCTGAACCCAAACAGCAGCCAGAGGTCACAGCCTCAGTTCTCAAATGTCCCAGAAGAGGAAGTGCTGTGCATGCTGAAACTCTCCTTGACAAAACAGCAAGACCAAAACTGCAGCTGGGGTTTAAACAGCCTGACCTTGATTAACACAGGCTTGCCAGCTTGAAGAGAAAGGTAGATGTGTGATTCAGGGTGGGAAGGCAAGTGTCACTTGCCACTCAGGAGGGCAAGGTTTGGCTTCCAGAAGGGCAAATCTCTTTGGATTTTGGTGAAAATTTCTTCACTGTAAGTGTGGTCAAGCATTGAAACAGGCTGCCCAGGAAAGTGGTAGAGTCCCTGGAAGTGTATAAAAACATATAAATGAGGTACCTGGGGACATGACTTAGTGCTGGCCCTGACAGTGCATGGTTAAGAGTTGGACTCGATGACCTTAGAGAGGTTTTCCAACCTAAACGATTCCGTGATTCCACAGTGATGCTCCACGTGGTGACAGCACAAGGAAAGGTGTGTAGGTGCCCTGCAGAACACACTTGTGCCCCACGTGTGCATTGCCAGGACCTCTGGGACAGCCAGGCTGGGTGGGGGTTGATCTCCCAGCAGAGGATGTAACTACTGGATCTGTCCTGGGTGTAGGAACTGGTCCCTGGATTGAGACCAGCAGCCCACTGAGCACGGTGACAGCTGTGAGCTGCATCTTCTAATGGGCCAGGACACAATCCCTGATCATGGGGATGTGTCCTGGCCCATTTTTGTCATCTCTGGGCTCATGCTGGGGCTGAGAAACCTGTGCCTGGGGGCTGCACGCAGCCTGTGGCTTCATTCCATTCCTTCCTCGTTAGGGCATCTTGGCTTAAAGCATTCGAGTTGAAGTCTGGCTCTTGCCAACCTCCAGCGCTCTCCAGCACTGCCCAGCATGTCCTGCACCATCTGCCATGTCCATATGCCCAAGGTTGTGTCCAAGGGCACTCTGCACATACCCTGGACACCGCTCTGGGGGGTTGAGGACAGCCCACACAACGTCTTGGAGCTGAAGAAATAACAATAATTTCATTTTGTGCCCAAAAGGAGCAGGTGACCCAGAAGAGACATGCAGAAATCCCAGTTCAGAGTGGACATGGTTAATCTATTCCAGGCAAGCAGTACAGGCAAGAGCCCACAGCATTTAACCCGGAGACCAGGAACTGCTTCCTGGGGAGGGTGACTCTGGCACTGTGACCATAGTCCTGGTTAATTAGATCATTTGTAGCTGGTTCAAAGCCTGTGAAGGACCTGCTTGACCTTTTGTAGTGGAAAAAGTCCATGGCCTTGTTTTACACAGTGAAATGGGGAGGTCTAAGCCCTGGAGAAAGTAGTTACAGGCAGGAAATGTGACTGGACATATGGACAGGTGGCTGTAGGGACCTTGTTTGCAAAGAGAGGCTGGAGCAGGGTAATGGGCTGGCCTGGCCTGGCTTGTTTTGGGGGTTTCTGTGTGCTGTCTTGCCGTGGGAGCAGTGGGAACTGTGACAGGGCAGGGATTTTTAGGGGTAAAAGAAGGAGCAATGACTTCAATCAGTGCCAACAGATTTAGGTCTGTTTTGGTCATTGGCTCACCTGACTGATGGGGCTGTAAAGCTCCCTACAGGACAGTCCAACAGCTTAGGGATAATGGGAGTTGGGATGGAGTTGTAGGTGCTCCAGGGCCATGAACTGCCAAGATGATCCAAATACTTGACCAGGAGCTGCAGGAGAGACTTTTGGAGAAATTTTGATCTCATCAAGTCATCAGCCTGGGACCCTGACTGCAAACCAACAAGCCTGGCTCCCTGGGAGTATGGACGAATTGGTTTGTGAGGAGCTCCTCACACCATCCCATGAACTGGTGGTCAGGTTCCTGATGGGAATTTGCCCTGTCCAGTGGAAACATCTCCCTGGCTGTGCTGCATCAGAAGTTCCAAAAAGGCAACGTGTTTTCTGTGAAATATCCAGTGTTTCACAAATCTCCCCATTCTGTTGGGAAAAAAAATGTTTGCCTGGAAAATTCCCAAGCATCCTGACTGGCTCTGTGTGGTGTTAAGAAACGTGACAGCATCATGCTATTCACCCCATCCCTTGGGTGTAACCTCATCCCAGACCTGAATAACCTGTCACTATTGGATAAAGGTTCTGGCTCCCTGCCCCGTCTCCCCTGTCCCCACTGAGCTTGTTTCCATGGATTTCTGCCATGAATATGGCTTTATCTTGGTCTCCTAAGGAAACATAACTTCCGTGAGTATGCTTTGCACAAGTGTGGAAGAGGCCTGGCTTCATCTGTGACCTTTGTTCGTTACCTTCCCTTGAAGCATTTGACCAACTTCCACCAGATTTCATGGCAAGAGTCACAAACAGAAAGGTTTTACAAGCTGGTGGTTGACTTGCACCAGAGTCGATCACAAGGCACAAATCAACATGGAATCACTAGGCATTATCAGCTTTGTTGCATACTAAACGACTTGTTGTCTCTCCACTTCTCTTTTTGTCCCTGGAAGGTGAGATTGAAGGGGCCAAGGAAAGTCTACATGGCTGGAAAAAGGAATTTGCAGGGTTATCTCCCTTTTGCCTCCTGTTTGGGGTCTGCAGTAGCTCTTCCCAGCCCAAAGTCAGGCTGGGTCCCTTCACCTTCCTCCCTGGATGTTGCTCTGGATGGAGCAGAGCCAATGAAGCTGCTCTCCAGATCTGGCCTCCAAAAGCTTCTGAGATTTGGCTGCTTTATAAAAGGAGCAATTACTTTTCCATGTTAATGGAACACTTTTGACCTGCTGTTGTGGAAGCAATGAACATTCCCGCTGTAAAATTCATGTGTTCCTCAAGGAATTGCAGGGAGGCTCTGAGAGCAACCTGCTCACACGTTTGGAAGTCATAAGTCAGCCCTTCAGATGAAGGCTGACAAATTCAATCGATTTTGGTGCGTATGTGACTTGATAAAATCTGGGTTTTTCCGCTAATTGAGCAACTGCAAGGGTGGGGTTTAGGAAGGGCGATGAAGATTTGGACACTCCTGATGACAAGGTGTGAGCTGGCGATGTCCCTTGTCCTACAAACTCCTCAGGTGGACAAAATGCATTAGCACAGAAATGAGATGTTTTCTGGCATCTGATAAAACCGGTGAGCCCTGGCATCCAGACTCTGCCTGGGTTGTAAAATGGCCACAGTCACCACCAAAAACAAGAGTCATGCGTTGTCCACACCTACACAGGATGTCTGGAATAATCCCCAGGAATAACGTCCTACAGGGATGCCAGCGTCATTTGAGGATGGAGTCCACCCTGCTGGGAGTGTTTGGGATGACTGACACCTCCTGTCCCACCTGCACCTTGCAGGAAAGATGGACTTTTTAACAGAGCAGCAAGGTCCACGATGCCAGCCAGGGGGATCCTTGGAGAAATCCAGGTGCTGCCAAGCCACCCTCTGACACTGCTCTTCTGGAGGCACAAGACATCTCCTTGCTCTCCTGGTCTGGAATAGGAGTCTCCTCCCCAGTCACCCAAATATGCAGCAGCGGTGCCAAAGAGGCTTTCACAACCTCCTGCATGAAGTGGTGGACGTGGGGAAGGTGATGATGTCAAGGGTGGTTGCTGCAGCAACCCCAACATCAGGGTGTGTGCACCCTTTCCAAGAATGTGGCTGTGGAGTCACAGCTGAAGCCCTTGGACAGGGTGGACAGAACACGGGGACCAGCTCAATTTTAAACCAGAAAAAGCAGGGGGAGGAGAAGTATAGGAAAGAGCCACAAAAGGAATTTGAGGGGGACAACAGGAATCCATTGAGGACAGTATGATTAAAGGCTGCTACGTGCCACCTCTGGGAGTGGCCACCAGCTGACCTCGGTGTCAGTGGCATTTTGACCACCAAGCACTCAGTTTCTTGCTGAGTTGGTTTGACCAGGCAGGGAGACCGAGTGGTGGAAGGAAGGCCACAGGCTGCTCTTGCACCCCTGACCTATGTTGAAAGCAGAATAAGGACTTCTATCTCATCAGAAGAGCCTTAATTAAAAAAACAAACCCTAACAGATGAGGGACCCTGGCATGTCTCTGTCTGGGGGTTCATGGAGAAGATCCCATTGGAAGGCAGAGAACGACCATGGAGCAGCAAAGACTGATGCTTTCTTCTCCTGGCAGGTTTGAATTTCCAGGTGCAAAGAGTGGTGGGCACAGGGCAGTCAGCTTGGTGATGGATAGCATGATTATGGATGAATGGCACTATTATGGATTATTGTGGCTGCCCCATCCCTGGAAGTGCCCAAGGCCAGGTTGGACAGGGCTTGGAGCACCCTGGGATAGGGGAAGATGTCCCTGCCCATGGCAGAGATTGGAACTAGNAGGGGAAGATGTCCCTGCCCATGGCAGCGGGGGGAACTACGTGGCCTTTTAGGTCTCTTCCAACTCAAACCATTCTGTGATTCCAAGAATACACAATTTTGTTATCTCCTTGATGGGTCACCTCAGTGAGTGGTCTGGATAAAGGTCTGGGGATCCCAAGAGATGAATCTTTATGCATCAGGACCCCACTGCACCCCCCTCTCCCGTGGGAAAGGCACCCTGGTTGCCCTTAATGTGGAAAGGTGCCAAAATTCTCTTTTGCACCAGAGGAAGAACCAGGCACAGCAAAGCTGCATAGTTCAAGGAGATCTCCAGGCTCTCCCCTGGACTGCAGCCCAGAGGTGCTTTGTCTGAATTCTGAATTCAGCAATGCTCTCTGATGTGTGAGATGTCATAAAAAATATGGACATGCATCAAATTCCCTGAGTACAACAGGGGGAGAGGTCAGCACGTTCCTGCTTCCCAACCTCACAGCTCAGCTCTGTGGAACAAGGGTGTGTGTCAGAATGAGAGATGGGCCAAAGGACAGATCACCAGGCTCACCTTGATTTCCAGTCCCTCCATTCCCTTACAGTCCCAGAGAATCTCCAAAGGAATTCTCTGCCTTCCAAACACACAAAAGCAGCAGACTGAAAGGCCTCTCCCCGAGTCTCTCCAGACTGAAAACTATTAGCCAGATAAGCTGAATATTCTTCTTTTCATTTTATTTTAATAGCCAAAACCTACTATGCAGGCAACAGCTAAGATGTTTTTTGGCTAGCAGGGATGATTAGATCTCTGTAACTATATGCTGCAAAGTGCTTTTGCTACAACAAATAAAGGTCAAAGGCAAGACACTTCCTGCTACTTTTGCTGACACGTGGCTGCCATTTAGTGATTCATAATCTCTACACACGGCTTGGCACACGCGAGGGAATTTTTTTTTTTTTTGAGCTGTTTTCCGCTTGTGCAAACACAACAAAGGATTTAAAGGGACCTGCTTTGAGCCACCTCCACCTCCAGCAAGATTCAGCGAAAGGTAACAAAGATGAGCAGGACCATGGGCTGTAGGTTGACTTATGCACAAGTGGGAGCTGATTCTCTGCTGGCTTTTAGGGGTCTTTGAGCTGAAAAAAGTTTAAAGCGATGCTTCTTTTTGATTTCTTTATAGCATTTTTGTTCTGTGTATTGCAGTGCCTTGTGCAACTGCACAAACACTGATGTGTCTGAGTGGCAGAAAACAGATGCTGGGAGATAAGAAAATCTGGTGGTGTTTGGGCAAGATTGTGGTGGGCGCTGGTCCCCAGGCTGGGATTTAGTTGTGAGATGGACTCCGATGAGATTAATTTCATTATCTGGATAGGAAAAGGAAAAAAAAGACTACAGTAATTAAATGTTTTGTCATTTTGGGTCTGCTCTGAGGTTTGTACAATGTCTCGGTAGCAGGTGCACAGGGACAATAACAAAGAGAAGTCAAATGCCTTTCATATTTGGGAAGAAAATTTGGCATAAGTTGCTTGTTTCATCCATCAGGCACTCTTAGTTTTGAAGAGTTAAGTTGCGTAAGATTGCGGTTACTTTATTCGAGACAACTTTTTTGCTGTTTCTGTGGAAAATATCTGCAAGATTCAGACAAACCTGAAACATCAGGACGTGGAGAGCCGCTGGGTGTTTGGGTGTTTGTCCTGAACGCAGTGAAAGGGAATGGCTTTTCTAACGCACTCCCACAATTTCTCAGACTGCACTGAAAATCTGCCTCGTCTCCTGTTTTGATTTGTTTCAATGACTTAATAAGAAGTTTCCAAATGGAGGTGGACTGGGGGATCTGTGAGCAAGTAATTCCCTGAAGGATTGTCTGTTACCTTTGGTGGTCAGTCCACTTCATTTCCTTTTGGTAACTTTATTTTTCTACTGTGTATTCATGAAAAGTTCAGGGAAATGGTTTGAATTCTGTTGTTTGAGTGAATTCACCATGCAGTCATGGAACTGTAGAATCATGGAAGGGTTTGGGTTGGAAAGGACCTTAAAGATCATCCAGCTCCACCCCTTGCCATGGGCAGGGACACTTTCCCTAGCCCAGGGTGCTCCAAGCCCCATCCAACCTGGCCTTGGACACTTCCAGGGATCCAGGGGCAGCCACAGCTTCTCTGGGCACCGTGTGCCAGGGCCTCCCCACCCTCACAGGGAAGAATTTCTTCCCAATATCCCATCTAAATCTGCCCTCTTTAAGTCACTTTGGGGTGTGCATTCCAGCCCAGCTCAGAGTTTCCACCATGCTGGGGACGTTTGGATGGGCAGCAAGAGCCAATCCTTGCATGGGAGCCAACAGCTGAGTGGCACAGGAGAGAAAATGCTGGGGAAGGGGAATCTGGAGCAAGTGCCTGAGTGGGAGCTTTGCAGTCCCTGGTCCTACTGACTGAATCATGCTGCTGATGTCATTTATTAGGGCTGTTTCCTGCTGAGGAAGAGACTCAGCACCATGCAGGTCTCCAGCCACTGCTGGCACAATCCGGAGCCGTGAATCACCGGTGCTGTTTGTTGAGCTGAGTCACTTGCGTGGACAGAGACCTCACAGAAAATATTCCTCGGTGAACAAACTACTCCAGCAACTCAGTAAAAAAATCCAGGTTCCTTTCTGGCATCCTTTGCCTGATGAAAGGCGAATTTTTCTCCGTGGAATATTCTCTGCTCTGAGGTGGTGTCTGGGTGCAGAGTGACCTGTGTTTCCAGCTGGCAGAACAAAGGCAGGGATCGTGTTTGAAGGCTGTTTGTTCAGCGTCCCAGTAACAGGACTTTGGGCACCTGGAAAGTTTGGCAAGCAAATCCTGTATTTCATGATCTTTTTTTTTTCTTTTTCCCCTGAATCCTAAAGAAACAGAGAAAAAAAAAAGGTTTCATTTTTTTTTTCTTTTCAACAAAAAAGGAAATTGTGCAAGGAGGGGGGGAAAGTTGTTGTAAGGCCAAATTATCACCTGTTCACTTAAATATTGGCTCAGATGAGACAAGTAAAAGAAGAATTGAAGGAGCACATAAAGGATGTCTGGAAAATCCAGTGTTTGAGGGACAGGGTAGTGAGCAAACAGCCAGCCAGTGTCTTGGCTCTACAGGAACCAGTGGGCAGCAAATGAAATTAGTGGGGTACCTCCATGAAGGTGGGTGCTCATGCAGTGGGTAGCTGCACTGTAAACATCTTTCTGAAGGATGTTGTGGGTACGAGAAAGTTCAGGAGGCAGATGGGCAAGTGAGAGATGATGAAATTTATTGAGAGATATCTTCTGGGATTTAAGTAGATAAACCCCATCAGGCTCAGGACACCCCTTGAGCTGAATATAAAGAAGGCAAGGAGAGCTTTGGGGAGATGTGTTTTGTGTGTTTGATCCAACCTCGAGCCACTGCTCATGGCCACTGGTTTAGTTTTTTTTCATTGCTTTAACCTGAAGCAGCAGGAAGCAAAATGAGCTTGGCCGCCAAAGCCACTGCACCTTGTGCCCTGTGATCAGAGTTGGGAGCAGCACCTCATGGCACACGGGGCAAGAAAGTGTCCTTTATGTGGGAAATCCCAGGCTTGAGGTGCCCCAAATGCTGCCAGAGAGCAACTTTTGAGGATGCTCAGCTTTGTCTTACATTTTCTTTTCCAAGTCCCTTCCCACCTTCATCTGTACCAGCCAAAGCAGCTTCCCAAACTGGATGGAGCCTGAGCACTGTGGCTCTTTTTATTCTCCTAATGTGCCCCAGCAACGCTGGGCAGTCAGCCTGGCATTTTGACTGAGATTTTAAAGGCTTGCTATTACCAATTCCCCTTTTCCATATCTCTCCCAGCAACACTGGATAATTTTACCTTTTTTTTTTTTTCGTTGTTAAACTCTTGTTTTGCCCTTCCTTTGGGGCCTGGGACAAGGGACATAGTTCCTCAAAAATGATTTGGGTGCCAGACCCCTGCTAGCACTCATTACCAGCTGCAGTGTGCTGCTGCCTCTCTCCTTCCCCACCTCAGAGCCAGGCAAACACATTCTGTTCTTTTGGGATTATATCCTAGAGATTTGAATGTCACAGCAGGCTGTGCAGTTTAACACAGGAAACATTTGTGCCTGCTATTTAAGAGAAATAAGTTGCCCGTGTTTCCCTGGGAACCAGCCCGTCAGTCGAGCTCGTTTGACTCCCCTGTTATTAAAATAAAATGTGAAAGAGTAAATGGATATACTGCAAGTTGTGGAAGGACAAAAATGCTATCTGGGTGTATTTTGCATCCAAAATACGCATCCCTACGTAAAGAAGGAGTGTTTTTTCAGCTTTTT
>VYZQ01006615.1:40221-51310 GCA_013400655.1 Mystacornis crossleyi | reverse complement strand
TAAACTGATTTTGTTTGCAGATATAATGTTTACATCTGCAAAAAAGCAGCAGAATATTCCCTGTGAGCAAGAGAGGAATCTCTGGG
Source organism: Mystacornis crossleyi (assembly GCA_013400655.1). Classification (NCBI taxonomy): domain Eukaryota; kingdom Metazoa; phylum Chordata; class Aves; order Passeriformes; family Timaliidae; genus Mystacornis; species Mystacornis crossleyi. Next base: position 51,224 of record VYZQ01006615.1, on the reverse strand, counting down.
CATTTTTCTCTTCTCTAGTGTGGTGTATTTTTTGAGAAGAAAGATAATTTAAAAAGTAGTAGTGTCATGAACATTTGCTAAACTGGCAATGTTGACCTAAGACTAATTTCCCAAATGTCATGAGCTGAATCAAAACCACTGAATCTATTGTATATATCTTGAGAAAGGAATCTAAGCTAGTATCAACAACCATTGTTCACAAAATGTCATACAGATGGAAAATCAGAACCATGAATACAAATATATGTATTTTCTATGTTCAGTTATCACTAACACTTAACTGAATGAACAACTTATCATTTGTGTTAAGGAAATGAAAAAGGAAAATAATCAGAGAGAATACAGTCTAAATTATCTGATCCCTGTATTTTTGTCCAAATTCTGACTCTGTATGTTGTTGTTCATTTAATCAGAAACAGAGCTTCAATTTTCTACTAAAATTCACTGAGAACTGTGTGCCTAAAAATGGTCTTAGATTCTGTTTCCTACTGATCAATTACACTTTGAGGGGGCAAGCTGTTTCTATACTACATAAGGAACGTGCAGGAGGTTTGTTAATGAAGGCAAATCAATGAGTTAAGTTCTGCTAATATTCGGCTGTGGATTTATTAGGACACTCCATATATGTGCATTCTTACTATTTGAAACAAGTAAATATATTTGTAATAATCCCTTTGAATGAATAAAATTATTGGGAAAAAAAATCCAGCAAGCAATTCTATATTGTATCATAGAAGCATAGAATGGTTTAAATTGAAATGGACACTAAAGATCATCTACCTCAAGCCCTCTGGCATGGGCAGACACCAATATCAAGACTAGGTTGCTCAAAGTCCCATTCAACATGTCCTTGAACACTTCCAGGGATGAGGCATCCACAGCTTCTCTGGGCATCCTGTTCCAATGCCTCACCACTCCCACAGTAAAGAATTTTCTCCCAATATCTAATCTAAACCAGCCCTCTTTCAGTTTAAAGCCATTTCACCTTGTCCTGTCACTGCATGCCCTTGTAAAAGGTCCCCCTCCAGCTCTGTTGTAGACCCCTTTAGGTACTGGAAAGTGTTTAAATATCTACCCAAAGCCTATTCTTCTCCAGGCTGAACAATCCCAGCTGTCTTACCCTGTCTTCACATGAGAGGTGCTCCAACCCTGCTCCGATCATCCTCATGTCTCTCCTCTGAACTCACTCCTGCAGGTCGATGTCCTTCATATGTTGGAGACCCTAGAGATGGATGCAGTGCTCCAGGTGAGGTCTCATGACAGCAAAGTAGAGGTGCAGAATCACATCCCCAAACCTGATGTGCAGAATCACATCCCCAAAACCCACACTGCTTCTGATGCAACCAAGGGTAAGATTGGCTTTTTGGCTGCAAGTGCACATTGCCAGCTCACACTGAGCTTCTCATCCACCAACACCCCCAAGTTGTGGTAAGTTACCCTCAACACCTTNCTCATTCTTCCTGGTCAGGTGGCCTGTAGCAGATCCCCACTATAATGTCCCCTGTCCATGCCCTCTCTTTATTACAGATCTATAAGCTCTTGGTTGGCTCCTCATCCATCCCCAGGCAGAGCTCCATGCACTCCAGCTGGTCATTGACATAAAGGGCTACACTGCCTCCTCATCTCTCCTGCCTGTCCTTTCTAAAAAGCCTGCATCAATAAAAAAGGACTGATCTTCTAAAAGTCCTAATTAAAATCAGTTTTTCAATGCTAATTTATACAAATATAATCCATTAAATCCAAATCAACTGTAAAATTTTAAGGACTTCATATCACAGTAATTCTAGTGGAATAGATTTTATTTGAATAAATAGCCTGGAATCTGACACAGGTTTGGTGAGCTTGGAAATAACAAAGGAAAGAAGAGGAATATAACTCTGGGATGATTATCAGGATGAAGTGAGTCCCTGAAATAAATTATTGTCTTGTTCGAAGGGAAAGGGATAAACAAAAGCTTGAACAGAAGCTTTGTATTGCATTTATTTTATGATAAGCAATAGAAAAGACACTATGTAGATGACAAAGTGATAGCGTGTGACTTTCAGGCTTATAAACAGCAGCCAATTTCAGTCTCTTTCAGGCAATTTATAGACTCACAGAATTATGTAAAATGAGAAGGGCCTCTGGAGGTCATCCAATCCAACTTCCTGCTTGAAGCAGGCTCAATGGGTCAGGTTGCTCCGGACATTGCTCAGCTGAGTTTTGAGTATCTCCAATGATGTAAATTCCACAATGCCTCTGGGCAGCCTGCTCCAATATTTTGCTCTTCACATGGTAAAATAATTCCTTATATCTAAGAGGAATTTTCCTTGCTCAAAATTGTGGGTTTTACCTTTTCTCCTGCTACTGTGTGCCTTCAAGAAAAGTCCAGCTCCATTTCCCGTGCCCTTCCATTAGGTAGCTGAAGACAGCAATAAACAAAACAAATTATCTTGCCTCTTATGACCTTGTATGTTTGCCAGCCACCCAGAACACAAGTATCTTGATCCTTGCCTAGAGATTGCAGCACATGACATGGAAGCACAGGTTCTAAGATGATTTTAAGTCTGGGTAAACCTGAACAGAACTTTGGGCGTGTGTCCTGTTTCCTAACAAGGACTTTGTGACTACCGGTGTGTATAAGGTGCCGACTATACGTTTGCAGAGAACTCACACTAAATACAAAAAGAACAGATTAAACATACTGCAGGTCTTCAGATCAGTTTGTACATGCAATGAACAGTTGCTTAGGATTTCTGGGAGCCATGCAGCACATTCAAAATTATTGCTACTGTAAATGGGCTTTTTGGCATTGAGAAATCCTGGACAGACAGACCGTATCAAGCAGGATCAATGAGAGAGCTATATCCTCTTAGTTCCACTTCACTACATTTTCATCTGCCTCCTCTCATTGCTGTGGGTGATTAAAGCTGAAAGGAGCAATGCAAAACAATATCACATGATTTACAGTTGGTTTTATTTCTATGCAGAAGCTTCATCTGAATTACTTACTTCTGGGTGACTATATTTTTTGATGGAATTTGTCTATATTTGCTTTATATTCTGACATTTGAATCTTGGGTGTGCTGCTTTAGTATCATAAGAACTTGTTTATTTTATGCATAACATATTTAGTCAGAGAATGGACCATATAGCATCAAATATTATACTGGAAAGAAATATATTTTATAGGCAATACATGGGCACATAAAATTTCCAAGTTAAATAGTTTTTCACTCGTAATTCAAGCACCTGTTTTATACCTACCCGTTGTGATTTTCTTTACATTATAAATTTTCAAATCACAGTTAAGCCTGTTGATAACCCTCAACATTGATAATTCAAGCACAGACGGTTCACATATCAAGGAAACAACATTCAGAGTGGAGAGGGCCATTCCATATAAACAGTGTTGATACAAATCACATCATGGAACAATCTAAGCGTCTTCTATCCTGCGGAACAAGAAAGAGACAATGAATATGCATTATTGGTAATATGGCAAAAATTGTAATAATCAGGAACTTATATAAAGCCTTTAAATTACAGCAATATATATGATATAATTCAGTTTTCTGTTGTGTACCCACATACATATATAAAAAACAGTTATTGCTACAATATGTCTACATGATATTCTGGTGTTTATTGTCATTTGGTTCTTTTGATACACTTATTTTGCATCCCACATGAGGAACTTAAGGCTATTCCTTTTTCTGTGCTCTTTTACATGCTCCAGAGGTGAAATCATGTCACTAACACGTACTTTGCTTTTGCACAGAACAGGAGTCATATCTACCCAAGAGGAACTTTTCAGGTGCATTTCTTCCCCCTTTCCTGGTCATGTCCACATGGGAAGTAGAAGTAGTGGCAGGACCAGCCAGCAAGTTTTTCCTTTCCAGAGGAATGGTATTAATTCTGTTGGTTCCTCCTTCCAGTTATAACCTAAAATACCTGCAATTTTTAGACTGAATATAATTGATCTTTTTTATTTCAGTGTACATTCAGTAAAAATAGTGGGTTTGTTTTTTGATTCAGGTTTTTATTTTTCACTAGTCCACTCCTAATAAAGTTTAGTATTCTGGCCAGTACTGAGCACTGAACTAGAATTTCAATAGAATTACCAGTTACAATGACAAGGTTTCATTCTTGAGTTTGCAACACCATAACTATGTGGATGTTTACTCCTTTTTCCCCCATTCACTCTGTTTTGCATTTAATATACACTAAATTATTCCATCAGTTACTCAATATTCAAAGGTCCTTTTCTCAGTTATTCCCAGGAAAAAGAATAGACTCCTTCTCCATCTTATCTGTGAATCCATTAAATGGTTCATGCTATGTTTTTCTTCATCATGTGTAAAGGGAACTTTAAATGGATAGCTTAGCCTTAGAAAATTTTACTTTAATCAAATTCTATGCCTTCATAAGATTTCTCTTACCTTTTAAAATTAAAGAAATTAGAAATTCAGCTTTGTGAAATGGTCTATTTTAAGCCTAAAAATTGATCACCTTTCATTAATATTCAGTTTAATATCTGAGTTATATATTTGTGACTGCACTGAAACTATCATCTAAGAGCAGAGTAGAAAGGCTGCCAACCCTTTGTCTTTAGCAGTGTTTAGCATCTGTTCTAGATACGTACTTTCAAAACAAAAGAACCAGTTTTATAATTTTATTTATTTCAGGATGATATCTTCTACTTTCACTCTGTGAAGTGTGGGGGTTTTTATTTCGTTTTATTTTTTTAAAACCCTGTCTAGGTTTGTGTCATGGCTTCACCATTTTAAACCATGTTAAGCCAAGCTGAAGATGCTTTTAGAGCACTTTTTCAGTGGCTAGGGTCCGTGTGGATTATTTTCAGGATATCCAGTCAGAAACTCCATGCCCTACTAGCTAACCAAATTGGGTGCTTAGAGAATGACTGACAAAGAGGCTGAGGAGAGAGGAGGGTTTTCTGCTAGCAAGTATAAGCACAAAAGGTTTCTATCATAGATGAAATGAAGCTCTTAGGGAGCTTATAACATATACTTTTGAAGAAAGAAGAAAACCCAAAATTTCCCTTGTTTAGAAATTAAGACTGTCTTTCCAAACAGTCTTGTGCTGAAAGGAATTCTTATTTCTCTCAAGACCAAATTCACAAGACCTGTGTATCTGCCTGTCAGTTTGCTTTCTGGTTCATCCCATTCTCAGGTGTGGAGGTCACCCCCTGGGGGGGATGGACCTTGGGAGTGGGAGCATGGGTCAGGTTACACAGGGCTTCCAGGCTACCTGATGCTATTGTGCCTAAACCTGTTTCTCATTGGTCATTTCAAATGTAACCCCGCCGTGGTAATGCTGTACTTAGGGGGGTGTTCAGACGATTCTGGAGAGCTCTTGGAACAGTCTGTGCTAGGCCCAGCCATGAGGCTGTGAGAAAATAAAGAACATCTATGAACATCTATCAAGATTATTGTTCCTGATTCTTTCCACAGGCCAAAGCTGTCTCCCAGGGAAGGTTGTGGCTTCCCCACCACAACACTCAGGTAGTCAACTGTAATCAAAACATTGCCAAAGCTATCACAACTGCAAAAAGTCTCAGAGGAAACTTTTCAGACTACACGGCTGAGCTTCTGTTCAGACTTTGCCACAGCGGTCTGCACCTTGGGAAGAGGATCCTATTGTTCCAGCTATGATTAATTAAAAATTCAATTAATTGCTTCTTAATTTATTATGAAAGCAGAGGCAAAGCACCAGGGTATGTGAGATTTCTATACATTTATTAACACACTTTCTGGAGGATTTATACCTTCCAGAATAGTAGTAACATCCTGGGTGTGCAGGCACAAAGTGTTTAGCCAGTCAAAATTCAGCCTCTTCAATCACTCATACACTTTTAAAATACCTACATTCTTTTGCTAATGAGAAAATTACAATTTATTCAAAAGATTAGCCTAAATTACTATTTCAGTTATATATTAGATTAATTCCCCTTCTCTTGCCGACTTAGTTCTTGATAAGGAGAAGGTAGTAAATTGCCAGAACATGGTGAATTTGTCTGTGAAGGGCTGCTGAACAAACTGAAAGCCCTCGAGAGATTTCAAGCACTGCTCCTGGCAGAGGATAGCTAAGCATTTCAGCTGCTATCACCAGACTCTCAGGGTTGAGCAGAATTTTAACACCACTATGTACTTTTGCCTTCAGTTTCACTAGAGCAAATTTACCTTCTCCCAGGTTGATGTATTGGAAAAACTATATTTGTTATCATTTGTGTGGTAATTTTCATCAGTTAAACTGAAGAATTTTCAAAGAGACAAACTGGACATCTCTGAGATGTTATAGAGTTACAAACAGTGTGGATTTGTGAACAGTGAATTGCTCAGAGATTACACAGAAAACTCCATTGGTCCTAACTCAGTGCCCCAAACATCTGCCCAGTAAAAGGCACAGGAAGAATTATTCTGTCAAAAGAGCTCCATTAGCCATTTTAGCATCCTGAAAGGCATTTGGAATGGTAGATATTAGTGGTGAATTACACATGTTGAAGATTCCCTCTATCCCAAAAGGAAGAGCAGAAAAGGGAGAGGTTCAGAAGGCACTCTTCTTTCATCAGCTGGCCATAACACTGATTTCCTGTGCCTGGTCTTTTTGTAAGCTGCTGAGGAAGGTGGAATGGAGCTCATAAATCTCTTGCCTCTTTACTTGGCAACAACTTAAAGGCTCTGAGTCAGAACCTATAGTTGAATCGAGTTGCTTCTTTAACACTTGCTGCTCATGTGAAGGAGAAGATTATGTGCATATGTTTTTGTTGATGCTATTGCTGTGGAGGACAATTAGACGTATAACCCTTAAAAGCAACATCTGCATGTTGCTGCACATAGGCATAAAGTAAACAGTATTACACTGCTGCAATGTAAAAACTGTCTTGTCTCCAGGCATTACAGCACCAGTAAAAATTTGGCCAGCAGCTAAGTAGTCATAGTGAGAGAGACAGACAAACTTAATGCATTGTTTCATATATTTTGTGTTCATACATCAAATACTTTCTCTGCTGAAGTTTTGGCTCTTTGGCTAGCACAATCTTCTTGTGTCTTTGCTGATATGAGTTTATTGAAACTTTATTTTTGTCTACTTGCACACCTTCCTGGCTGGACTGTGCAAGAGAGTACTTGAAGGTTGTCTACGTTTGATAGAAGGAAAACAGAAAGTTACACATAGAAAATATTTTTAATATGATTTATAGGCATTTTCACTTTCAGTTGAAGCAAATTTAACTGGTTTACTTAAAATAAGCGTGCAGAGAAAGAGATAGAAAATCAGTTTCCTTACTACTATAGAAAGCCCTGAATAGCTAAGAAAGCTGCCAGTTATTTCTCCACACAGGGAAGCTATGGCAGAAAAAGTGACAAATGTTGCTTTGCATTCCTGTCTAAATTCATTGAGAAGAGGTTGATGTCAGTTTAAGCCTCTGAGTTCACTTTTAAATATTTTAAGAGAAGGTTGTGTAAAAGTTCATATCTAGAGGATTTATCACAATATCTGGCAGAGACCAACTTTTACTGTTCTAAAAGCAAATAAAATATCTTGATGAATGTATATGCAATATGCAGACATTTTCAGGGAAAAGCAAGTTCAAAGTCTTACTGAATTTTATGGCTTCCCTTTATTAGTCTTATCTCTCTGGTATGTATTCTAGAACACTTATTTGTTGCTAGTAAATAGCCTTGCTCATATTCTGCTGATTTCACTATCAAGGATTCATAATGTATAACTCACAATAGAGAAAAGATTCATTGTTTTCCCTTTATAGCACTCTAAGACATGTGCCAAACTTCACAGTGTGAATGTAATTAGAATTTTAACTTGAGCAAGTGTGCTGGTTTTGGTTGACATAGAGTTGAAGAAGACACCTTAGAGGTGGTTAATGGATTAAACTAGGATAAAACCAGCAGTTGGATTATTCAAAATTATTTAAAAGAGTTTTTGCTTAAAAAGGAATTGTATTTGGCATTTTACTTTTAGAAAGTTAAAATTCTTCTGAAAAGGTATGGTCATACTTAGGTTACAGCAGAGAACTAAAATATTATAAAGCTGGTGTCTAGATTGTTTTTCTGAATAAGTAAAGTAACAGTTGTTTCTGAAGGAACCGCTAGATGCAGCTGTTCAGATTTTAAAATCTTTGGGTTCCTTCGGAATTTTTTATACATATATTTACCTCATTTATCTTAATTGGTTCTTAAGCCACTGGGTACTACAACATACAAATAGTGACAATTAGGATTCATGTGGGATTTTCTATTTTGTTTTATTGTGTTATTATTTTTCAACATCTTTGAAAAGGATAAAATATTTTTATTCACAATGCAGTAAATGAGAGTTTCCTCACATTTTTAGAATTAGATGACATGTAAACATGGAAGTTTTGTGAGAATATTTCTGGGTGAAAATTATCAGTGATGAAAGAGGCTGGTAATACAATGATGATATTTACAAATAACCTGTCTCCCAATACATATAGGAAATGGCAGGAAAGTATAAATTAAAGGAAGGTAGAGAGGTAATATGTGAGGTTGTCAGGTAATCTGATAAAACTCATTAGAGTTTTATGCATAGACATTTTTAAAAACTAATGAAAATATGCCATTGGCAGTTTCATGAAAGATGCATTTTAGAAATAGCAGCATTTCAACAGTGCATTTTAACCTTATTGTGTATGCTTACCACCCAAGAAGGACAATAAATGCTAGGACATAAACAAGAAAATAAACTATTGCAGTACAGGCTTAGAATCCCATTGAATCAGTAGTAATAGTATGGCTTTAATACTACCCTAATAGGTTGATTATACTTCCCCAGCTTGAAGACATATGCTCAAACAATAGAATTTCTGTGATGGTTTTTTATGACAAGGATGGTGTTAAGCATTCAACTAGATGGTGGCTTGCGTTCTCAAACTATTCTGTGACCATTTTTTAAGGTGTGTCTTACTAAGAAGCAAATGTTATGTAGATATTTTTGTGTGCAAAATTTAATAAACACCAGTAATAAGAAAATATGGGGCAACATGCTTCCTTTTCCCTCCAACTTGCTAGGAAATTTAGAAAGACATAATCCATATTTATCTGTATTCAGATTTATACTAGTCGTAATGAACTAAACAGCAACCTTCTGCTTATTTTAAAATCTTAGTAGCTTGTCTGAGGTTTGGGGTAGTTTTTACCCATAGCTGTAGCATGGGCAGTGAAGAACATAGATAATAAATAAGTAGAGATAAATTTAAAGAAAATCTGCAACACTCTGGAAGCAAATTTGAGAGACTGGCCACCTTTAATGCTTTGTGAGGCAGGTAAGAGAAAGCCAAAGCTCATTTTAAATATTGTAAGATAAACATGACGATGCAACTTTGACTCATTACATATTGGACTGAAACATAATCAAAGAAACAATTTTTTTACTTCAGCTCTGGTTATTTTTTAGACAATCATTTCAGAGATCATTACAGTGGTAACAAAGACAGGACACAAGGAACAGTAAGGTAAAAACAATTTTATGCTGGTTTTAGAGACTTAAATATGCATTGCTTTTGCTTTGAATAAGGGAAATATTTGAGAAATATTTACGAAGGGGTACTTTGAATGAAAAACCTGTAGAGAGAGCAGGGAANTGTCTGGATCACGCAGCATGATTTGTGCTTCAGAGCACAAAGGGATCCAAATGCCTAGTTGAAATTCAGACGTTTCACTTTTGAATATCTAAGGATAGCTGAGGTTATTTCTATCTATTATACATTCAGTAGGAAAAGGCTGTCCTACAGCAAAGTGGTGTACAGTCAGATAAGTAAATCTCTTCACTTTTCAGAAGAAAAAGAGATTAGCTAAAGTACCAGGAATTCTTACGGTAGTATGTAAGGACAATAAAATTTTCATTTTGACCTTGCAGGCATAATATGTGTCTTCAATGCACAAGGTAATAATTTCTTTTTATTTGCTATTTTACTAAAATGACACTGTATGTGCTTTAAGATTTAAACTGTTATGGTTTGGGCTTCACTAACATTCTCAGGTGCTTTAGACTGGGTCTCAGATAAACCATTAGTTTTCCTGGGTAGAATCCTCCTCTTACTTCCACAAAACAATAGTTATTTCCACTAATTATTTGTTAAGTATCAGTTTATGTATGCATTNGAGAAATATTTACGAAGGGGTACTTTGAATGAAAAACCTGTAGAGAGAGCAGGGAAAAGTAAAAGAAAACAAAAAGAAAAACGTAAAACGGAGCCTGATAGTTGCTCTACATTATATCCCTTTCTTAGTGGTGTTGTCCTAATGGTCTGCTAAAAGATGGCCACACTCTAAATACAACCATTAATAATAATTGCACTTTTTTTTTTCCCTCTGAAGACAAAGTAATTTGAGAACAGGAAATGATGCAACTTGCAGACATATAGGAAATGGCAAATACCAGTGTTGTGGTTTAAGCAGAACCAGGTGTCTTACAAAATTCAGTGCTGTTAAGTTACCATTTGTTTTGATTTGGCTGTAGAAAAAGAAACATAATGCAAAGTCTACTTATGTGCTATAAACACGGCAACAAACCGGGTTAGTGTACCCATCTTTTTAATTTATACATATAAAAGTTAGACAATGAAGACCACAGCAGCAAAGAAAAATGGGCATCTTTGTAGGGTGATTTATCTCATCCTTATGTGTCTGGATCACGCAGCATGATTGTGCTTCAGAGCACAAAGGGATCCAAATGCCTAGTTGAAATTCAGACGTTTCACTTTTGAATATCTAAGGATAGCTGAGGTTATTTCTATCTATTATACATTCAGTAGGAAAAGGCTGTCCTACAGCAAAGTGGTGTACAGTCAGATAAGTAAATCTCTTCACTTTTCAGAAGAAAAAGAGATTAGCTAAATGTCCTGGGTTACCTGGTATTCTATTACCTTTGTTATTTTTAGCAATGTTCCCTGCCTCCTCCCTTTGGGCTATGATCTGTTAATGTGCCTGTCAATGAGTCACTGATAACTCGCTCCTGGACAA